>JAODAL010023056.1:0-63444 GCA_025379985.1 Phyllomedusa bahiana
GCCCAGGCTCAGGTTTTGAGGAGAGGGGCCGTACTCCGATCACAGCAGTGACTGCTCTGTACGTCACTACAGCTGCAGCGTCTGTCACTCTCTTTCATTTCTCCAGCAGCTCCTGTGATCAGAGTCGGCCCGACTCCTGCCTGTGGGCTTCAGTGACTCCTGTCCACAGAGACAGAGGAGGGGCCGACTCCGATCACAGGACACGAAGGAGAGCTGGAACAAGGTAAAAGACACTGCTGTTGTGAGTAAAGAGCAGTTCTGAGAGTCAGAGTGCGGCCCCTCCTCCTCACACAGTGGGATAATGTGAGGCCCCACTGAAGCCCCCTATCTGCCCCAGCCACCACCCCCTTAGGCTGGGGGGGCTGTGTGTGAGGCTGTGGGGGGGCTGTGTGTGAGGCTGTGGGAGGTCTGTGTGTGAGGCTGTGGGGGGCCTGTGTGTGAGGCTGTGTGTGAGACTGTGGGAGGCCTGTGTGTGTGAGGCTGTGGGGGGGGCCTGTGTGTGAGGCTGTGGGAGGGCCTTTGTGTGAGGCTGTTGGGGGGCTGTGCTTGAGGCTGTGCGGGGGCTGTGTGTGAGGCCGTTGAATGGCCTGTGTGTGAGGCTGTGGGGGACCTGTGTGTGAGGCTGGGGGAGCCTGTGTGTGAGGCTGTGGGGGGCCTGTGTGTGAGGCTGTGGGGGTGCCTGTGTGTGAGGCTGAGGGGTTCTGTGTGTGAGGCTGTGGGGGGGGGCTGTGTGTGAGTCTTTGTGTGAGGCTTTGAGGGGCTGTGGGTGGGACCTATGTGTGAGGCTGTGGGGGGGGGGCCTGTGTGAGGCTGTGGGGGGTTCTGTGTGTGAGGCTGTGTGGGAGGCCTGTGTGTGAGGCTGTGTGGGGCCTGTGTGAGGCTGTGGGGGGGGAGCCTTTGTGTGAGGCTGTGGGGAGGCTGTGTGTGAGGCTGTGGGGTGGGGCGATGTGGTTGGCAAAGGGTGGGGTTGACGTTGGGGGGGTCCAGATGTTTCAACTGTATGAGGCCCTTAAATTTGTGATGGCGGCCCTGTGTGTAATGTCTTTTTTTCTGGGCTGAACTAATGTTTTCATTGGTACCCATTTGGGGTTTGTATGACTTTTTGATCGCTTTTTATTCCATTTTATGTGCAGCGGGATGAACAAAAATTGCAATTCAGGCATTGTTTTTTTCTTTTTTAAAAAAAAAAAAAAACACCCCCTTTGCCATTTTACAATTAAAATAATAAAAAGTTGTATGTAAATGGTATTACTGTATCGCAAAACTCCAATATTTTAAACCTTTGATATAATTTATACTGTACGTTGAACAATGTAGACAAAACACATTTCCCAACACCAAAATTAGTCACTGCACATCCCCAAAAAATTGCAATATCATAATAAAATTAAAAAAAATGCACTGTAGCCTGTAAAAACTGGGCCCTCACTTAGGCCCACAGATAAAAAAAAAAAAGTTATTGCTCAAAGAAAATGGAGCAGCAGCACAAATTAAAAAAATAAAAAAAATCTGTGATCCCGTTACATAGCTGGCAAGATCAGCTCCAAATTGCAGCTAACAACCGTCAGTTACAGCGCAAGATGGAGCCGGCTCCATCCCACACTGTTTAACCCCATAGACGCCACACCGAACGTGGCCATGGTATCTTTGGTGGGGAAAAAAAGTATTTAGTCAGCCACCAATTCTGCCAAGTTCTCCCACTTAAATAGATGAGAGAGGCCTGTAATTAACATCATAGGTAGACCTCAACTATGAGAGACAAAATGAGAAAACATATCCCGAAAATCACATTGTCTGATTTGCTAAGAATTTATTTGAAAATTATGGTGGAAAATAAGTATTTGGTCAATAACAAAAGTTCATCTCAATACTTTGTTGGCAAAAACAGAGGTCAAACGTTTTCCATAAGTCTTCACAAGGTGGGCACAGACTGTTGCTGGTATGTTGATCCATTCATCCATATAGATCTCCTCTAGAGCAGTAATGTTTTGGGCTGTCGCTGGGCAACACGGACTTTCAACTCACTCCAAAGGTTTTCTATGGGGTTGAGATCACGAGACTCGCGAGGCCATTCCAGGCTCCTACAGTGCTACTTATGAAGCCACCCCGCCATGTCCCTGGCAGTGTTCTTGGGATCATTGTCAAGCTGAAAGACCCAGCCACATTTCATCTTCAATGCCCTTGCTGATGGAGGGAGGTTTGCATTCAAAATCTAGATACAGGGCCCCCTTTTTGGGTGTTCTTTGGATGCAAATCAGCATTCTTCTCCCCCAAAACAAACAATTTTGGTTTTTTACCAAATGTTTTTTTTGGGTTTATTGACCATATGACATACCCCAAAAAACTCTTCTAGGTCATCTAAATACTCTCTAGCAAACTTTAAATATGTACTGGCTTAAGCAGGAAGAAACATCTGGCACTGCAAGATCGGAGTCCCTGGCAGCGTGATTTTTTCTAGGTGCTTTTGTTACTTTGGCCCCATCTCTCTGCAAATCATTCCTTTGGTCCTTCATTTTGGTTCGGGGGTTTTTGTCACTTTTTGTGCCCTTTTAACTAGAGATGGGCAAATTTCTCCAAAATTTGATTTGGTCATTTTCCCAAATTTTAACAAAATAGTTTGGGTCCAAAATTTCTTCGGAAAACCCACTTTAAAAAAAAAACGTTTTTCCAGGTGCACGGGTTTGGGAGGTGTGTAAAAACTTGGTTTTCTTAAAATGCAGGGGGACTTGGTTTGGTCTTCTACAATGTTGTGTTTGTTCCCGCACTGACTGCCGCCGCCTTAGAATCGCTTCACTATAAAATTTCCTGGGACTAAAGGGGAAAATGACCAAAAAAGAAGCGGAATTACCGATAAAAACCCTGCCAGCGAAACTGGAAAAAAAAAAGCTGGACTCGGTGGAATTTGTGACAGAGTGGGAGGTGAGGGGGGCAGCCCCGCAGATGGGTCAAAGTGGCATAATGACATTCTGGGGGGGCAAAAACAGGAGTAGGCCACAGAGTGGCACAATGACACGTGTGGGGGTCACGGCAGCGCGCCGAGGTTAGACATTTGCCAATCTTCGGGGGGGGTGAAAAAACAGGGTAGGCCAAGAGTGGACAATGACACAGGGGAGGTCCGGCAGCAGCAGATGAGTCCGTGGCAAAATGACATTTTGGAGGTGGAAAAAACGGATGGGCCCAGAGGGGCCAAAATGACACATGGGAGGTCACGCGAGCCATGAGGTCGGGCAGTTGACAATGACATTTGGAGGGGCAAAAATGGAGTAGGCCACAGGGGCAAAATGACACGTGTGGGGGTCAGGGGCACGCACATGAGGTCAACGGGCCAAAAATTGACATTTGGAGGTGGAAAACAGTAGTAGCCACAAAAGGGGCAAAAGAAAAGGAGTAGGTGAGGGGCAGCAGCGCTGGGGTCAGAGGTGGCACAAGACATTCTGGGGTGGCAAAAACGGGATAGGCCAGACGGGGGACAATGAACGTGTGGGGTTTAAAGGCAGCGCCACGCGCAGTATGGGGTGGGGGCAGTGGACAATGACATTTGGAGGTGGCAAAAACAGGAGTAGGCCACAGAGTGGCACAATGACAGAAGTGGGGGTGGGGCAGCGGAGCAAAGCATGGGTCAAGAGTGGCACAATGACCAGGTGTTTGTCACGGCACGGCAACAGCGCAGCAGCACTAGGGTCATAAAGTGGCACATGACAAGTAGGGAGGGGGGTGCAATACCATCCCGGTAAAGAGGTGGGGGGGAGTGTTGCCCTAAGGTTTTGGTGTGTGGAAATCTGGCCGATCACGCCCATTCATCTTGACAAAGGTCAGTCTTCCCATTCCCGGGACAAAAGGGGGTTTTCCCTTTGGGGAAAAGATGGCCCCCCCCGCCTGAAAACCCCCCGCTCTGTCCCACTCTGGCGGGCAGGGCGCTTCTCCCCTGAAAACTCGGCAGTTGCGGCACACATCAAGTTTGGATGCCCCATCCAGCAGACTTCTAAATGGGGGTGGCAGAGTGCGTCCAAGTAGGCCACCACCCCTTGGTTTAGGGGGCTGCTCCCGGTCTGCTGTGCTGTGGTGACTACCCTCCTCATAGGGGGAAAAGGGAAATGCTCTCAGTGACTCCAGCTTAGGGTTCTGCTGATGGAGCTGGTCTGCTCCTAGCCCCCCACCTCCCCCAGCAGGCACGGGAATTTGTGAGTGTGAAGAACCCCCCCGGTCGACCTTCAAGGAGGACGTGCCACATGCAGGGGGCCAACTGACTACGGGGTTTTTTCCTTAAGTATTTGATTTTGTCCCCCCTCAATACTGGGAAAAAGGACCGGGTAGGAGGGTAAATTGGGTGGAGACCCCAAAGTCCCCTCTGCCGGGCTATTTTTCGGTGACATTTCAAGGCAAATCAGATGCTGGGGGCCTTGCACAATGACCCGGGGGGGCCCCTCCCTCCATCTCCAGTATACTGCCAGGTGTTTGGGGGTCCTTGCCTCGTCTTTCCTCATCTCCTCTAGCTCCTCCAGGCCCTGTCCTCTCTCTTGAAAAATGGGTAGAAAACCACTCATTTCCCCAACAAGCTTTGCTCCAATGTCCCCTCCTCCTTTTCCCAGTTTTAGCCCCCACCGGATATGTCGCCGCGAGATGTACGCCACGTCCCCAGCCCCTCCCCCACAATTTTTCACATCTGTTCCGGGACATGAAGCAGGGGAATGATTTTTTCACCCCGTGCCCGGGGCGCTGAAAAAATAACGTGGCCTCCTCAAAGGCCTCAACAAACCCCAATGTCCCCTTAGCTCCACTGGGGGACTCAAAGTTACACGGTGGTACCCTGCCCCGCCTGGATCATCAAAAAATCGTTAATCCCCTTTCTCTGTTCATCAGTTGGTCCAACATTTGAGGTGGAATTCCGACGGGGGAAACTCGCATATCAAGTGTGTTGGGGGAGGCCGTTCTGCTGCTGCAACTCAAGGAGGGTGTTACTGGTTTTGTAGGAATGGATGAAGTGCATGCAAAGTTTCCTGGCCATTTTCAGAATCTTCTGAAGATCGGTGGAAGACTTCAGGAACCTTTTCACAACCAGATTGAACACGTTTTGTATCCTGTGGCCGCTTGGCTCCCGAACTCACACTGCTGCTACCCTGCTGACTCACGGCTACACAACCCACTTGCTGGCTGCGCCGCTGCCTGACGCGCAAGCTGACGCCCTCTTCTCCTGACGATGATGAAGCCCTTGCTTCACCCGGCTCCCAAGTGCGGTCGGCTACATCATCATCTATTTGTGTTTCATCGTCATTGCTGTCCTCATCACCGGTCTTGATATGCAGAGGCTGACCTCTCACAACAAGACCTCCCATGCCACTCTCCACATCTATACTTTTGCCGCTACTGCAAGAAGCAGGGGATATTGGCCCCATTTCTTTGCTGCCAAGTAGCTGCTGACTGCCCTCCTCAAATTGTTCATCCTCGCTTTATAGTGGTGCTAAGCCCAGACCACATAGTAGATCTCTGGCTGAGGGAACCGGATGGAGGAGATGCGGGTTGAGGACAGGTGAGGGCCGCTGACCCGCTCCCGGGTCATGCTAAACTAAGGGTTGTGTCTGACGATCCCACGACTCTTGGTTTAAGATTAAGCATTTCGTTAAGACCTTTTGGATTTAAGGTGCCTAATTTATGGAGAGAAGCCGTCTGGATCCATAAATTAGACACCTTAAATCCAAAAGGTCTTAACGAAATGCTTAATCTTAACGTGTTCTTGTAAATGCTGTTTTATCTTTTGTTTTTAATCGTACACATACTTTTGCATGTATATTAAATGGTTTAAACAATGCTATATAAGTAAAGTCTGCACTAGTCTAACATGCTTGAGAAAGAGAGGTATGCCTCTCGAAACGTCGCCCTACAGGTGTGTTACGCCCTGCCTGATTGACGTCTTCAGCCTGGCCACATGCATTGCATGAACTCACGCTTTTGAACAACTACTAACGCTACGGCTCACACTATGGACAAGACTTACCCATATGCAAGTATGTCTACTGGATTTTAATTACTTGTATCATAGTCGTTCAATAAATTTGCTACGTTTTTCACTGTAACGTCTGAACTGTATCATATATCGTGTATTTTACACTACACAACAATAGAAAAACTTGTAATTAACCTTTGGTTGTGAATTATGCTACAGGAAAAATTTATTTTTTGCCGGTGAAAAAGACGGTTTCTTTTAGTCACCACAGCAGCAGAACAACGCTTAATTAACCTCTGGATGTAAGTTGCGCAAAAGATTTGAGCAGCCAAAAACTACCAGCTTTGTAGCATGTAACAGTGGCATGTATTTTACACTACACAACAAGAGAAAAACTTGTAATTAACCTTCGGTTATGAATTATGCTACAGGAAAAATGTCTTTTTTGACGGTGAAAAAGAAGGTTTCTTTTAGTGACCACAGCAGCAGAACACTTAATTAACCCCTGGATGCAAAGTGCGCAAAAGAATTGAGCAGCCAAAAATGACGTGATATTTGTATTGTAAAAACGCTGTTTCTTTAAATGAATACAACAGGAACAGGCTTAAATCACCTTTGGATATTCAATGTGCTGTGAGCAGATAGCATTAAAATGTATATGCAGCTGCACTAGACGGACACTGGACTTCAGATCCAATACCCCACAAAATCAGAAATAGAACATTAAGAGATGCAGTCTCTGAGACAAGCTGTGACACCCCCCAAAAATAGCTGTATAAAAATGAGTTCTTTAGTAAGAGATATCATAAGCAGCCGTGGCAGCACCTTCCCTTATCAGTACAGTGAGAGGAGTGTGAGCTCCCAGCGTCGCGCCCGGACTTATATAGTGCGGTGACGTCACAGAATCCCGTCGGTCTCTGATTGGCTTCACCTTTGCACATGTCATGCAGGCTATGTCCTTCTTCCTCCCAGAGTTCTTTGCCCCATGTAACGCCATGTGCTCGCAGCCATTTTATCAATCAAAAGCACACTTCGTTCACGCAAAGTACCCCAAAGTTCGACTTCGTTCCGAACCGAAGTTTTCCTGAAATTTTAAACGAATTCCACTTCGTTAGAATCAATTCGCCCATCCCACGGGGTGAGATCTTGCATGGAGCCCCAGAATGAGGGAGATTATCAGTGGTCTTATATGTCTTCCATTTTCTAATTATTGCTCCCATAGCTGATTTTTTTCACACCAAGATGCTTGCCTATTGCAGATTCAGTCTTCCTAGCCAGGTGCAGAGCTACAATTTTGTTTGTGGTGTCTTTCGATAGCTCTTTGTTCTTCACCATAGTGGAGTTTGGAGTGTGACTGTTTAAAGTTGTGGACAGGTGTCTTTTATACTGATAACAAGTTAAAACAGGTGCCATTACTACAAGCAATGAGTGGAGTACAGAGGAGCCTCTTAAGGAAGAAGTAACAGGTCTGTGAGAGCCAGAAATCTTGCTTGTTTGTAGGTGGCCAAATACTTATTTTCCACCATAATTTGCAAAAAAATTCTTTCCAAATCAGACTTTTTTTTTTCATTTTGTCTTTCAAAGTTAAGGTCTACCTATGATGTCAATTACAGGCCTCTCTCATCTTTTTAAGTGGGAAAACTTGCACAATTTCTTGCTGACTAAATACTTTTTTCCCCACTGTAGTTAATCAGCAGGGAATGGAGCAGTTAATCAGCAGGTGTCAGCTGCAATTAGCACCAGTATTTCCTTTGTCAGTAAGTAGTTAAGGGTCAATGCACAATGCAAAGTCACTGCACACCAACATCAAAATATCATCCCAACTGGGTTGAAGCTGCTTTGCTGTCTTAAGACTTGGATGCATTGTGATCAATGAGTGAACAGTTAATTGAAAGTTGTATAAAAACATTTTACTGGAGAATGTAAGCGCAGCAGTATAAGACAGTGTTGATCGAACTGTTCTAGAAAAGTTAAGTTCTAGTAGAACTTCTCAAATTTTTAGAAACTGAACCGAACCGAACATTTTACTGTTCGTTCAAGTAAAGTTCTAGTTCTAGTTCGATACGCCATTTTCAGTTTTGTTTTCAGATGCTTTCTGCACTTTTGGAGACCATCCAATCAGTTCAGAACACAGAGAAGTGTCAAAAACATCATCGCTGAGGTGTAGGACTCTCATTGGCTGCGAAAATCAAATGACCATGTTATATATATTTTACTATATTGCCTGTACCTTACAGACTGCTCTTATTTAGATAGCATTTTCCTCTCCATAGACAGCAATAGTTAGGGAGTTTGGTATTGCTAGCTGCATCTTTCCCACATAACGCTTAACTCTCATATACATGGATATATATTATACAGAGTTCTTGGATTTGCTAAATCATACTCCGTGGCCAAAAGTTCTGTTATTGCAGTTTTGGGGGTTCAGTAATTGTATAACACACGGTCTCCAAATCTCCTATGTGTCAAAGGGACTTTTGGGCCTCCTCAGGATGCAGGGCCCCGTAGCAGCTGCTGCCGCCCCTGCACCTCCTATACCTACGCCCCTGCTTGCAAGCAGTTAGCTATTGAAAGGAATTAAGTATTTTAGCCTCTCAATTTTTTTCTGTCACTGTTAGAGCCAAATTTTCTTCATTAAGTTGTTCCACGTATCCAGCTTACTGTTGTGGATGGTAATTCCAGCTTCTCCTCACCTGTATAGGTATAAAAATTAACCAGAACATCTTCTCCCATATACTTTAATGGGGTTCAAAGGTCGAGTTCCAATAGAACTTCTAACCGAACTCACAAAAGTTCGAGGTTCTAATCAAACTAGAACTTTTTACTGTTCGCTCAACACTAGTCCAAGACATCAAGCTTAATAGACACCGGGTGATGCAACACAGAAGATTTTTGTTTTAGAATAGCCCAGTCCAGACTTGAAAGGAGTTGTTCAGGAATTTATTTTTTTTTAAATATAATACTGCGGCCCTATGAAAATAAAAAAACCTTAAACTCACCTGTCCTCTCATCTTGGATCCCCACCCTTCACTCGTCTTCTTTTATATTCCAAACCTCTGATGAACTGGACATCACTGCGGCAGCCACTGATTTGGTGCAGTGATCACATACCATTGACTGATATCACCGTTTCTAGTCCTGAGTGGTGAAATCAATAATTGGCAAGTGAGCACAGCAGCCAATCGTTGGCTGCAGCAATGGTATCCCATTGGACAGAAAACCAGATGATAACAGAAGACTGGTGGAGGGTAGAGACAGCACAGTGCTAGATCCAAGGTGAGAGGTCAGGTGAGTATTTTTTTTTTACTTTCATGGGGCAACATTATTTAAAAAATAAAATTATTTCCTGGAAAACCCCTTTAATATCATGAAATGGCTATGAGGGCTGTAGATGCATGTGATCCAAAAATATTAATGAATGGAAACACTTTTGCAGGATGAAATAGTTCTAAATTCCTCCTCAACGTTGTGGAATTCTTATTTGTAGCTACAGGATATGTTCAGTTGTGATAATTGTTGATAAAGGGGTTCCTAAATTCAAGGGTTCCTTTAATTTTTTTTTTTCTCCGTACTGTTTGTGTTTATTCAATGTGCTCAATTGAAACCAAAGACAGTACAACTGTGTGTGTTATTAGTTAAAGAGGTTGTCTCACTACAAAGATTGCTTTTTATGTTAAAGATCTTGCAAAAACATGTCACTTTGCCATATATGTCCATTAACAGAGCCCTACCTATTCCTAGATATCCCTTCTTGTATGGGCTGTATCAGCCCCTCAGGTCGCTATAGCTACAGACCTGTTTGATCTGTCTTGATAGGCTGTCAGCACTGGTTGCTATAGTTACAGACCTGGCTTCTACTGCAGCTTAGTGGAAGCCAGTAAACACGCCCCTGAATTCAAAGTGAAACCAAGAAAACAGGATGAATTAGTGTAGTGAGACAACCCCTTTAAGTTAGATTGTGTTTGTCTATATTGGTCTTCACAAACAATCTATTATGGTCTCTTTTGCCACCATACTTGTATGGCAAATTGTGACCATGTTAATTTGCTTTCATTCTAAGAATAACAGCAGCTATTGATTTATGGGACTCATTGAGAAATATAAATGTGCAGTGTGTTATTTTCTATACAGTATCTGGGAAAAAATCCAAAAGAAAAGCAGTTTTACAGAAAAGGTGAAATACAAGCTGTGAAAGATAAAGAAAAGAAAGAACCATGAAAGTGAAATAAGTCAGCATTCTTACTATATATGCAAATAGATAAGCATCAGAACAAAAGCTCTCCATAATCATTTCACAAAGGTGCCATTTTCTTATCTGAGATCATCCTCAGGCTGGATGCACAAAGTTTAATAGAATGACCAACTCAGGCAGAAAAGCATTTAGCCCAACCAAAGGTTGATTTGTTATTTTATAAAGCTTTAAAACTAAACAAGCCACTTTTATGCACAATTGTGTATATCTCCTTCAATTCAATACTAATATAGTCTAAAATGCAATGAGGTGGCCCACTGTCATTTTTCCTCTCTTCAGAGACAATTATACTTTCTATTATTTATCGTTTTCTGCTGTCACATCTTAGATTATGTGTTTGCTTTCTTTCTTTTTTTCTTTCTTCTGTTGCTATTTTGGTAACTGAAAACATATCAGATAGGGTGATATATCCTACTGCCCTGTCTTACCAATGCAATTTTTTATGACTCAATCAGATAGAGGAAATCTAATAATTTGGAAAACATTCTAATTACAAGTCTTCAAAATAATAATTCAGTAATATGTGGTTTAACATAATAATAGAATATTCATGAGATAAGATGCCCTACAAAATAGAAGTTAGTGCATCTGTTTTGTCTTAATGTACAGTGGTGCCTGAAAATTTGTGAACCCTTCAGAAGTTTCTATATCTCTGCATAAACTTATGCCCACCCACCCGCAGCTGAATCTGCCTATAACTGTAGGTATAAACCTGTCAATGACTGGAAGGTGGCTGGGGCTTACATCCGATCCTGAATAAACTGGACTACTTTCTGGCAGAGCAGGCTGCAAACTGACAGATGTGAGCATTGAATGTTCTGAAACTACTGTATCTTACAGAATAAGGGACACAGCACTTGAAACAGCATTTCTGTCAGTAGATTGTGCTGTCCTCAGTAAAGGAAGCATGGAAGAGGCTCCCTTTATCTTGACTGTGATATCATACCTTTCTGTGTTATCTGTTTTACAAACAAACAAAGCAAAAGCCATTGAAAACCATTGTGCAATAACGTTCTGTGCTGTGTTAGAATTGTGCATCTTCTGTCAACTTTTTCTTTTCTGCATCTGTACATACTGCAGCTTTGCCAACCAACAGGGGAGAAACCAGAGATTATGAATATTGCTCAAGTGTTATGCAAAAGAAATCTTCTTCCACACTGCAGGCATGTGTAAAGCTATGAGCCACCCATCTCCGAGAACGGGGAGGGCAGTGCTTGTTGGAGTTCCAAACATAGCCATGCAAGTGTGCATATGATCTAATTAATCCAAAACATAATGAAAAATGTCACCGCCTCTTTGTTGAAATATAAAATGATGACATCTAATCCAGAAATAGCAGAAAAATACGAAAACTGACAAAAAAAAATTAAGTAAGCAGAGTAGAAAGCAGACAAGCTAGCCTTCATGTTTCAAATATAAGTTCTTATTCATGAGTAAGAAATTGTGTTCAAAACGTGTAGGCTAGCTCATCTTCTTCTAACATACTCTGCTTTCTCCACTGTTTTTTGTCAGTTTATGTATTTTTCTGTTATTTTTGGATTTTATTACATCTGGATTAAAATTTATCGTTTTATATTTAAAAAAAGAGGTTTTATGAATATTTTTCTGAAAAAGCTGATTACTGTGCAGTAGGTAGTCACCCCGCTCTGTAGCATTTCGTGGTTGAACATTTCCTTTGCCCATCAAAATTGCAGGAAATCCACAAAAAATGTAATGAAGGTACCTAGGGTCACATGTATGAAAACTGTCTACAGATGTAGCAGTGTACAGCTTGACCGTGATATCACGGCTTTTCGTGTTATCTGCTCTGATCTGTAAACAAAGGCCATTGAAAAGCATTGAAAAAGGTGAGATAACATTCTGTGCCGTGATATCACGGTGCAATATCTGTTCTGTTTAGTTCTGCTACATCTGTAGGTCTAAAATTCACTTTGTTTCCCACAGCAACCAATCAGACCTCCCGTTTCATTTTTCCAGAGCACTATATGAAATGAAAGGGGCACTCTGATTGGTTGCTATGGGCAACAAAGTGATTTTTAGACCTAGACAGTTTACATATATGTGGCCCCTAGTGCTTAACTTTGGGAGATATATTAGTTAAGAAATATTTTTTCCACTAAATGATCTGTTTAAATATAGTAACACAACATATCAGTTCAACAAACACAGGCGGGATGGAGGTATTCAAAATCATTGTACTGTCAAACAGAGGTGGTATAATTTTTAAGACATACTGTATATCAACAAGTGCAGTAAGGCTGCATAAATCTGATGGTCCCTGTGTTATGATTAGTAAACTGCAGTATGCCTGCAGAACTGGCAGACATAAACTGTACAAAATGAAAATCAATCTCAATAATATAGCAAAAGTGCAAAAGCAGCTGCTAATTCCTAAGTATTACCCAGGGGAGGAAATGTGGACTCTCTTTTGCCTGCTCCCAATACACTGAGAAGCAAAAGCGTAACAATGTTTTGAACTTTTGAAGCTCCACAAACTTCAACCCAATTTAACACTTATGGGTAGAGTTGAAGAAGCAGCTGTATTCGTATCAGTTGACCAGTATGCACCAACATTGGGAATGTATAGAAAACACATGGGATATGACTTCGAAAGCAAGCCCAAATTTAAAATTTTTATTAGCAAAACAGTAATAATGCAGCTACATCATAAGAATCTGCATAACTAAGCATAAGCTAAAGAGCTGAATGTCACATTTATGTAACAAATAACAAAGATTATTGTGTCAAGTAGATGATTTAAGGTAAAACATTAAAATCTGTTTAAACATTACATGCTTATTAAAGGGGTTGTATCGCTACAAAGCATGTCTCAGATTATGGGGACAGTAAAAATAAGCACTTTTGTAATTGGTTTGCATTACCTCAGTCACTTGGTTTAGCAGATATGAGCTTTTCTGTAAATCTGTATTCTGTTTCTGCTGCTGGTCAGAACACGCCCCCTGGCCGGATCCCGACCCTACATACGCCCCCTGCACTGTGATTGGCTGGCTGACATTTCATTCAGCCTGTTGGGATACATCCAAAGACAGGAAACGCCACAGCCACGCCCCCTGAGCTGTGATTGGCTGCCTGCACACTCTTTGTTTGCTCACCTCTGAGCTATTAAAATCAATAGTGGAACCAAGGGCTGCTGGCTGTAAACTCATCTCCCAGCTCTAGGGTGAATGATCTGGGCAATTACTGGCTGTTTAAGTCACAGATCCCCTCATATAACACAATATTATAGAGTCTTCTGTCAGTTAACAGGGGGAGAGGAGTGGGGGGAGGGCAGTGTGCATTGATTCATATAACCCAGTCTGCTGCCTGGTAACAGAGGGGAAAGGGTGGGAGGCAGTGTACACTCCTCACATGTCTCATCAGTTCAGGCTGTGTGTATAACTGCATACACCACAGTCATACAGTCTCCTGTCTGGTAACAGTAGGAGAGGAGGGAGGGGGCAGTGTACACTCCTCACATGTCTCGTCAGTTCAGGCTAACTATATAACTGCTTATAGCCAAGCTGAGCCTGAAGCTCTGCAGACAGGTGACAAGCATACAGGAGGCTGAGGAGCTGTACTCTGCAGACATCCTTCTGCTTCCACTGCACAGTCAGAGTGATGATGTCACAGGTCTTCAGTGAGGAGAGACATGCCTCCTGGGAGGAGAGGACACGCCTGCAGAGAGGAGAGACTCGCCCCTGGATTTCAAATTCAATCTCAGAAAATTAGATGAACAGCATGAACAGCACAAACTATACAACCCCTTTAAGCTTATCAGATATTTTTGTTTAAACTGCTTTTACTGCTATTACATCCATATTTAAGTATCAGATATTTTCCACCCAGCTTTATTTGGAACAGATGCCCTGCCCGCTTCAGCAAGAAGTCATATCAAGAAACCAAAGAAATTCCTCTCAGAAGATAGAGAGAAGTTCAGGAATGTTTCTTATCAGCTAATGCCTCGCAACATTGTGTAGATGCAGGAGACGATGAGGTCTCAGCAACAGTCAATTAGCCAAGGGGAAAATAATCCTGGGCTTCAAAGTTATATCCAATTGTACCTTCCTGTGATGAAAGCAGATGCTATACACCAGGGGTCCCCAACTGCCGATCCGCGGACCGGCACAGGGCCATAGCGCATCCTCTACCGGTCTGTGTCCCCGGCTACACATGATGCCGGCCGCCCGTTGACTTTAGTCCGGGCGGTCAGCATCTGCTCTGTATGGCCGTTGAATTTCGGCCTCGCAGACTTAGCAGCTGCACACAGTGTGTGGCTGAATAACTATAGAGAATGCAGGGGTGGTACATTACCGTCCCTGCTTTCCCTATCGCTGTAGATGCGTCGCTCACTGAGCTTCGCATCTACAGATTAGCGGCGCAGGACGGCTGATGCAGAGGTGTCATCACACCCCCTGCGCCGCAATGTCTCGCTTGACACGGGCTCCTGGAGGAAGCAGCTCTGCAGTGATCCGGGTATTGGTGAGTAACTTTTTTCTTGTTTTCTTTCTTTCTTTCTTTCTTTTTTTTTTTAATTCCACTAGCTTGGCTGCCTACAGGGCCATATATGAATTTATTACAACTGCAGGGGCCATATATGGATTTATTATAACTACAGGGTCCATATATGAATTTATTATAACTACGGGGGCCATATATGAATTTATTACCACTACAGGGGGCATATATGGATTTATTATAACTACAGGGGCAAAATATGAATTTATTATAACTATGGGGGCCTTATGAATTTATTACAACTACGAGGGCCATATATGGATTTATTATAACCACGGGGGCCATATATGGATTTATTATAACTGCAGGGGCCACATATGGATTTCTTATAACTACGGGGGCCATATATGGATTTATTATAACTACGGGGGCCATATATGGATTTATTATAACTACGGGGGGCCATATATGAATTTATTTTAACTTTGGGGTCCATATATGGCTTTATTATAACTAGGGGGGCCATATATGAATTTATTAGAACTACGGGGGCCATATATGAATTTATTATAACTACGCGGGCCATATATGTATTTATTATAACTACGGGGGGCCATAGATGAGTTTATTACCACTACAGGGGGCATATATGAATTTATTACAACTACAGGGGCCATATACGAATTTATTACCACTACAGGGGGCATATATGAATTTATTACAACTACAGGGGCCATATATGTATTTATTATAACTAAGGGGTCCATATATGAATTTATTACAACAACAGGGGCTATATATGGATTTATTATAACTAGGGGGGCCATATATGGATTTATTACTACAGGGGGCCATATATGTATTTATTATTACCACAGGGGGTTTATATTTATTTGTTACTACTACAGGGGCCATATATTTATTTATTACTACAGGGGCCATATATTTATTTATTACTACTACAGGGGCCATATATTAATTATTACTACAGGGGCCATATATTTATTTATTACTACAGGGGCCATATATTTATTTGTTACTAATACAGGGGGCCTATATTTGTTTACTTCTACTACAGAGGGCCTATATGAATTTATCTTTACTACAGAGGCCATATATTTATCATTAGTACAGGGTGCATATATATCTAATGACTACAGGGGGCATAAATCTCTGTAATGACAGAGCTGATTACATATGTATATTATATACATGTATAATGCTGATCAATACTACTGCAGACTGATTGTCAGCTCTGTGGGTCAGCATTATTAGTATAATACTGACCCTCAGAGCTGACAATCAGTCTGCAGTCATAAAATACTGGTTACCCCATACTATACCCCTAAATGACACAGTATACAGTTTATTATGTTTTTTTTTTAATGTATGTGTGATTCTAAACATCCAACCCCCTCCATTACCCCGCCCTCTAATAACCACACCCCCATTAACACCCACCCCCACTGGGCCGTGGAGAAATTGTCGAGCATCAAACCGGTCCCTGGTGGAAAAAAGGTTGGGGACAGCTGCTATACACCACTCATCTGCGTGGCGTGTAATTTCTCAGCTCTTAAGCTGTTGACAGCTGTAATTGGATAAGGAGTAGAAAGAAAAGATAATTCTACACCTAATTACGATCTTGACAATTGTCTATAAAATGATGATAGTCTTACATATAAAGCTGTAGTGGACAGTGAAATATGAAAGTTGTATAATAAAATGCTACACTATTATTCTGCTCTTAGTGGTTTATCATGTTTAACATATTCGAGTACAATGGAAGAAACTGATAAAGTAAATCATATCACTCTATAAACAATAGTAAAACTTATCACTATGTGTTTCATGTAAATATGCTTCACATAAGCTAGTACCCTTTCTTACCTCTGTTTAAGATAGCGTTATGGCCTCTTCACCTGTTCATCTATATATAAAACAGTTCCATGATCTCTAAAACTCTGCAAGCATAAGATGGTTCCATTACCATTTGAACACTATCTTCATGATAAACAAGTTATGTGCTTATAACAAAGGAAGTTACATGCTTATAACAGAAGTCAAGAGAATGGTTGCCTTCTAAGTTTACTTCCACTTATTATTAAGTCACAAGAATTCCTGTAACCAAATTTCTTTGCCTGGAAACCTGTGACTGTAATCAACGTTGTTCTAGCCTAATATGGTTAGTCACAGTTTTTGCGTTGCTTTCCCACTATAGCAAGTTTTATATGAAGAAAGGGAGCTGGCATTAATTGGTCAAATTTGGTTGTGCTCAGAAATCTGAAGCTTCCAGAATAATGCTTTCAGACTTGCTGCACAACTTAAAACTTCACTTCTTTGGTAGCATAATCAGGTAAAAATAAAAAAGAAAGTCAGTGGTCCAACAACCCTTTGGTGGCGTAGAATGTAGAGACTACCAGAAGCTTCAGTAGATGTCATCAGTTGGTCCACAGCATGTAACTGCAAGATATTTGGGGACCACTGACTTTTGGCCTGATGAAGCGTTTTTAGACCCAAAGTAATGCACCACACTATATTGTATTGGCTGATGATAAAACACATGTAAGATTATATATACCCTGCATATGGTTGTGCTGCTCTGAATTTTAATGTGTTAAAGTCTACAGAGTGGGCCATTTATATGGATACACCTAAATAAAATAGGAATGGTTGGTGATATCAACTTCCTGTTTGTGGCACATTAGTATATGGGAGGGGGACAACTTTTCAAGATGGGTTTTGACCATGGTGGCCATTTTGAAGTTGGCCATTTTGGATCCAACTTTATGTTTTCCAATGGGAAGAGGGTCATGTAACAAACAATGGTGTGCTTGATTTCAACTTTACTATTTAATGAGTTATTTACAAGTTTATGACCACTTATAAAATGTGTTCAAAGTGCTGCCCATTGTGTTAGATTGTCAAGGCAACACTCTTCTCCCACTCTTGACCCACTGATAGCAACACCGCAGAAGAAATGCTAGCACAGGCTTGCAGTATCTGTTGTTTCAGATGCTGCACATCTCGTATCTTCACAGCACAGACAGCTGCCTTCAGATGACCCCAAAGATAAAAGTCTAAGGTGGTCAGATCGGGAGAACTTGGTGGCCATTCATCTGGCCCACGATGACCAATCCACTTTCCAGGGAACTGTTCCTGTAGGACTGCTCGGACCTGACACCCATACTGTGGTGGTGCACCACCTTGCTGGAAAAACTCAGGGAATGTGCCTTCTTCAGTGCATAAAGAGGGTAACACATCATCATGTAGCAATTTCAGATATCCAGTGGCATTGAGGTTTCCATTGATGAAGAATGGGCCCACTATCTTTGTACCCCATATACCACACCATACTATCTATTTGTGTGTCCCAACAGTCTTGGAGGGATCTATCCACTGCGGGTTAGTGTTGGACCAATAGCGGTGGTTTTGTTTGCTAACTTCACCAGTCACAAAAAAGTTTGCCTCATCACTGAACATAATGTTCTGTGTAAACTGAGGGTCCTGTTCCAATTTTTGTTTTGCCCATTCTACAAATTCAGTGCACCGATCTGGGTCATCCTTGTTGAGATTCTGCAGCAGCTTGACTTTGTAAGGGTACCATTTGTGAGTAGATAATATCTGCCGAAGGGATGTTCGACTGATGCCACTCTCCACTCAATGAAGCTAGGACAGCCACTGATGTTTCTTCATTTGTGGGAGTTTTCTTGCGTCCACGTTTTGGCAAATCGAACACTGAATCTGTTTGGCAAGCAGTTTGCTAACTGTAGCATGGGAGATGGGTGGTCTTGTAGGGTGTCTTGCACTGAAATCTGCTGCAATGACCAGGGAACTGCGTTTACCAGACATCAACAAAATTTCTATCCGCTCCTCACATGTTAACTTCTGTAACATGTCTATGGCTGTAAACAAAGAGAATTTTGTAAATAACTCATTAAAGAATAAAGTTACATTAAAACCAAGCAAGAACACCATTGTTTTTCTTCTGAAATTCTAAATAAGTTTGATGTGTTACATGACCCTCTTTACATTGGAAAAAATAAAGTTGGATCCAAATGGTTAAGGCAGCTTTCTGTGCTGTGAAGATACGAGATGTGCAGCATCTGAAACAACAGATACTGGAAGCCTGTGCTAGCATTTCTTCTGCGGTGTTGCTATCAGTGGGTCAAGAGTGGGAGAAGAGTGTTGCCTTGACAATCTAACACAATGGGCAGCACTTTGAACACATTTTATAAGTGGTCATAAACTTGTAAATAACTCATTAAATAGTAAAGTTGAAATCAAGCACACCATTGTTTGCTACATGACCCTCTTCCCATTGGAAAACATAAAGTTGGATCCAAAATGGCCAACTTCAAAATGGCCACCATGGTCAAAACCCTACTTGAAAAGTTTTCCCCCTCCCATATACTAATGTGCCACAAACAGAAAGTTGATATCACCAACCATTCTCATTTTACTTAGGTGTATACATATAAATGGCTCACCCTGTATATTGGAATGGAAACTGATAGGCCCAACACAGAGCTTGTACCAGCACAAAACAATACAAGATTGCAGTTGTGCTGCCTGAACCCTTGCTATCTTTCTTAATGAGTAGAAAAGAATGAGCATATCAAAACATACAAGAAAGAAGAGCTCTATAGTTGGAGGCTTCACATATGTACTTGTAGTGCCTTAAAAAATACTTGTTTTTTGCTTGTTTTGTTAAAAAATGTCCTTCCTCATTTACGACAACTACATATCCTTTTAGAAACACCCAATCAGAAGAACTAAGTATTCTAACCAAAATGTCACATAAGTAGTACAGCTTAATATCACTTTTGCATAATAATGAAACAGTCTCCAATGCTTAAAACATACAAATTAATTTAAACCAATATGAAAGTATGTCCAAATCTCAAAGGAGAATTAGTAGACAGACATATGGAATTTAAATGTTATTAAATCCCTTTATACACACAAATGTAATTACATGGTAACACCATTAGTACAAAATGCAGATGGCAGGGACTGAAAAGGCATGGTGGCAAATTGTGAGTTGGGACAGCTATAGAAGGTGGTGTGATTTGATCATTTCCACAAGAGATATATTACTAATGACGTCGGGTTCATATCATATTTATTCATGTGTAATTAACTTTCTTGTGCACTATTTTATGAGTTTGGAATTTGACTTTAATGGTTTTACCATGTAATTACAATTATATAAGTGGATTTGATGATAAGCATATTGTATAAACCTGTCTACTGCTCACTGCTTGGCGACTTGGACATTTCATCATATTGGTTTGTAAATGATGTCAGGGTTTTTAAGTGTCACAGTCAGTTTTATTATTATAAGAATTAGTAAAGAGTAGTGTTGAGCGATTATTATCGACAAAGTTAAAATCGGCTCGGTATTTACGTTGATCGGATTTTGTCGATCACGCGATAATTTTAGGTTTTAAAATCTGTGCAAAAATCTATTAATATCCGCCATTTTCAACGCTTCCTGTCATTTTGGCAGCCAGCAAATCAGCTTACAGAATAGAGCAGGGTGAGATGTGTGTGCGACGTCCCTGACTGGGATGTTATGGTTGCGATTGGCTGGAAAAATCACATGACCCTTTTTTTACATAGAACAGCCCCTTTCCTGTTCTGCCTCAGTGTGTGTCAGCGTTCTCATAGCAGTAGGACGTTCGCTCTGCCTCTGTCCAAACAGCTCAGCAAACGTCAGCGAATTATTCTATTTGTTCACGAGACAGCTCTACTTTTAGCTGTGATCCTTAGACTTAGTTAGATTTAGAGATTTGCAGATTTTTGGTAGTTAGGCAGAGAATTTTAAAAAGGAGCATTTTACCCCTGTAAAGTCACGGGTGGAGCGGGGGGGGGGGAGCCGCGGGCAAACACAGACAAGCTCTTTAAAGAATACTGGATATTGTTCACCCAGACTTAGTGTAGACAGTGCATTGCAATAGCTTTATTATTAACAGTTTTCTATTGAAATATTACTTGGATACTGGGTAGCCTGAACTTATATTAGTATACACATATTTTCTAGTAACTGAAGGTATCTTTGTTAGTTGCAAATCTCCTCTTTTATTATCTGTATACATTTCAGATAGGTGTTCTTTTTCAAAATTTTTCCCAGTCCAGCTTTGTTGATATAGCCACCTTGCAGTTAAATTTGAATCCAGCAATTTTGTAAATTACCACAGGTAGATAGGTGCCAAAAATACCTTTCTTATCCGTATACATTTCAGATACTGTTTTTTTCACTTTGGCGCAGGCCAGCTTTGTTGATAGAGCCACCTTGCAGTTAAATTTGAATCCAAACAATTTTGTAGTCACCACTAGGGGAATTGATAGGTGCCAAAAATACCTTTTATTATCCGTATACATTTCAGATAGGTGTTTTTTTCACTATGGTGCAGGCCAGCTTTGTTCATAGAGCCACCTTGCAGTTAAATTTGAATCCAGCAACTTTGTAGTCACAAAAGGTGTACTGAAAGGTGCCAAAAATACCGTTTATTATCCGTATACAGTTCAGACAGGTGTTTTTTTCACCTTTTTGGTCAGTCAAGCTTTGTTGATAAAAGGTAGCTTGCACTTAATTTCAATCCGCAATTTTTGTAGTCACCACAGGTGAATTGATAGGTGCCAAAAATACCTTTAATTATCCGTTTTACATTTTAGATACGTGTTTTTTCAACTTTGTCGCAGGCCAGCTTTATTGATAGAGCCACCTTGCAGTTTTTAAAATTTTAATACAGCATTTTGTAGTCACCACAGGTGAATTGTAGGTGCAAAAAGTACCGTTTATTATCCGTATACATTTCCGATAGGTGTTTTTTTCACTTTTGGTCAGTCAAACTTTGTTGATTAGAGGTAAACCCTTTCACTTTAAATTTTCAATCCAGCAATTTTGTAATCACCACAGGTGCATTGATAGGTGCCAAAAATACCTTTTATTATTTCCCTATACATTTCAGATACGTTTTTTTCACTTTGTCGCAGGCCAGCTTATTGATAAAAGCCACCTTGCAGTTAAATTTGAATCCAGCAATTTTGTAGTCACCACAGGTGAATTGATAGGTGCCAAAAATACCGTTTATTTTCCGTATACATTTCAAGATAGGTGTTTTTTTTAATTTTTGGTCAGTCAAGCTTTTTTGATAGAGGTACCTTGCACTTAAATTTCAATCCAGCAATTTTTTAGTCACCACAGGTGAATTGATAGGTGCCAAAACTACCTTTATTATCCTGTATACATTTCAGATACATGTTTTTTCACTTTGGAGCAGGCCTGCTTTGTTGATAGAGCCACCTTGCAATTAAATTTGAATACAGCAATTTTATAGTCACCACAGGTGAATTGATAGGTGCCAAAATACCGTTTTTTATCCGTATACATTCTAGATAGGTGTTTTTTTCACTTTTGGTCAGTCAAGCTTTGTTGATAGAGGTACCTTGCACTTAAATTTGAATCCAGCAATTTTGTAGTCACCACAGGTGAATTGATAGGTGCCAAAAATACCTTTTATTATCCGTATACATTTCAAATACGTGTTTTTTCACTTTTGCGCAGGCCAGCTTTGTTGATAGAGCCACCGTGCAGTTAAATTTGAATACAGCAATTTTGTAGTCACCACAGGTGAATTGATAGGTGCCAAAAATACCGTTTATTATCCGAATACATTTCAGATACGTGTTTTTTTCACTTCTGGTCAGTCAAGCTTTGTTGATAGAGGTACCTAGCACTTACATTTCAATCCAGCAATTTTGTAGTCACCACAGGTGAATTGATAGGTGCAAAAATACCGTTTATTATCCATATACATTTCAGACAGGTGTTTTTTTCACTTTTGGTCAGTCAAGCTTTGTTGATAGATGTACCTTGTGCTTAAATTTCAGTCCAGCAATTTTGTTTGGATTTTAGGGATTTGAGAATAGCTGTGATTTGCCGTCTTTTAATAAGAGACTTTCCAAAACTCTTCCATACCTTCTCAAATTTTTTATCTTTCTGAACATGGAGCAAATTCAGGTGGTAAGCGAGCAAAGAGGGGGGTAGGACATGGATGGTAAGGTACGAGAGGAAGGTGCTCCTTCACAGTGCTGGCGACAACAACGCATGCCAGCGGATCGTCGGTTGCAGGACCGTCAGGCCTGTCATCGCTGGGTCAGGGCCCTGTGAATCTCAGTAACGAACAGCGTCGCCAATCTGTTCTTCAGTGATTAATGCAACCTGCATCCAGCAGTCTTACCTTCTCGTCCTCCCAGTCACGGCCACAAATGTCGTCATCAGCCTCATCAGCATCCGTCCAACATGAAGCAGCCCAAATGTCAACTCATGTACCCACCACTGTGGATAATCCATTTTCTGAAGACCTCTTTGATGACAAAATGTGGTTGGGGTCAGAAGGCATGTTAAAGATCAAGAGGCCAAAGAAGATGATTTTGTCTGCTCTGACGCCCAGTTACTGATGCCATCAGAGGAGGATAAGGAAGCCGGTCAATCGTCAAAAATCCCGGGCGGTCGGCAACGCCTTGCATTGCCCCTTGCTTGTAGCCCACAGCTTCTGGATGCAGAAAGTCAGGACGACCAAGTCACCTGTGTTGATGATGATGATGATGATGATGATGAGGACGACATTGCGGATCCATCGTGGTCTTTTCCGCAGAATTTTCTTGCGAGCGCTTCATTACTGGACGAGGAGGAAGACGATGGGGTAGTGTCAATACGGGTCCCGTCTCAAAAAGGGAGAGGGTGGTCGCAGAAGTCAGCTGATATGATTCCGCCAGCCACGGTAAGCGTGGCTAACCACCACCAACATGTCTAGTCACATGCAGCGAATGCATGAGTTGAAATGGAGGCAACACTTGGCTAAAAAAGGCCAGACCGATGCCGGGCTTCCAACCACTGTCACATCCTCTGTCTCCGCCTCCTCCTCCGCCACCACCAAGCGTTCCTCAGCTGCCCATGTCTCTCAGAGTCATGATCAGGGATCAGCCTCCGCTTCAGCATCCACCGTCGCCCGAGTACCACCAGCACCACCGGAGACCCATCCTACCCCTTCTCCTCCCGCCAGTTTGACGACCTGAACACCGTACAGCGGCCAGTCTAGCAGCCAGCCTTCTGTCTTCCAGGTTTGGGAGCAGAAGAAACACTTTAACCCAAACCATCCCAAAGCCAAAAGCCTGAATGTCGGCATTGCCAGGCTTTTGGCCTTGGAAATGTTGCCTTTCCGTCTGGTGGACACAGATGGGTTCCGCCACGTCATGGCCCTTGCCTGCCCCCAATACCAGATGCCGAGCAGGCATTTCTTTGCCAGAAAAGCCGTCCCTGCCCTGGCCAGCCACGTGTCATCTAAAATTTCAAGCGCGTTGTCTACATCTGTGTCCGGAAAAGTCCATCTCACCACCGACACATGGACTAGTAAGCACGGCCAAGGCCGCTATATCTCTGTGACAGCTCACTGGGTGAGCTGGGTGGATGTCTCTGGTCGTGACGGTGGCTCTCAGGCTCGGCGCACGCTCTTCAAAACCGCAGGGATGGTAAAGAGCTCTTTCCCCCAAGGTCCTCTGGTGGCATCACGGGCCCAGAGAAGCAAGGCCGTGTTGAAATTAATCTGCCTTGGAGACCGTCCACACACAGGTCAGGAGCTGTGGATGGCTCTCCGCAATGAGACCGAGCGCTGGCTGGGTGACAAGAACCTTGTGCCAGGCAAGGTGGTGTGCGATAACGGGCGAAATCTGCTGGCCGCCCTTAAGATCGGTAGGCTGGAGAACATCCCTTGCCTGGCACATGTAATGAACCTCGTCGTCCAGAAATTTTTAAATCGCTAGCCGGGTATGGACTGCCTGCTGAAGAAGGCTCGAGGTCTGAGTTCGCACTTCCGCCATTCGCACCCTGCTTCGTCCCGCCTGGCTGCGTTGCAGCGTCAGCTCGGCCTCCCCGTCAACCGTCTCATTGTTGACGTGGCAACACACTGGAATTCCACCCTCCACATGCTCCAGCGATTGTGGGAGCAGCGCAATGCCATTACACAGTACGAAGTGACACATGGCCTGACAAGCAGTGGTGCGGACCTCGGGGTGTTGAGCCACCGAGAGTGGAGGCAGGTGAAAGAGCTCTGCACCATCCTTGCCAGTTTTGAAGAAGCCACCAAAATGGTCAGTGCGGACGATGCCCTTGTCAGCATGAGCATTGTGGTGATCTTAGTTCTGGAACGATCGTTGGACACTCTGAAACATTAGGTCCCGCCAGCAACGGAGGAGGAGACGGACACAAATGCGGACACAGAGCCTTTCTCTCCGTCGAATCCACAAGGCCCGACAGTTTCTCAATTTTAGCGGTCTTCATTAGGCAGTGGTTCGGGGTCCAGGGCTAGTGCAAGGCGGCGCCTCAGCTCTCAGGGAGCATCATCTGAGGCAAGTCAGGGCTGTGTTGAAATTGTGCCGAAGGAAGCGGAGGAGGAGGAGGAGGAAGAGGAGGTATTCCTGGAGACCGACGTTACCAATGTCCCTGCCTTGGAAAGAGGTTGGCACGAATTTGAGGCGGAGCAGGAAGATGAGGAAGATCAGTTTGCTAGTGCCCCTCGAACCAGAGGCTTGGGAAATCAAGGCTCCATCTCTCACATGAGTGCTTGGATGCTCCATTTCCTCCAACATGATCCTCGCATTAAGACCATCAAAATGAACAACAGTTACTGGGTGGCCACCCTCCTGTTTCCCCGGTACAAAACAAAACTCAGCACTTTCCTTCCACCCACCCAAATAGAGAGTAAAATGCAGGAAATGGAGACCTTGCTGATTGATCAACTGGAGACATCTGTTGCGTCTGCTTCACGTTCTTCAAATGTCACGGTGGAACAACGCCAGCGACGTGACAGCAGTAGAGTGCCAAGTAGCCATAGCGGCAGCAGCAGGCAAGGTGGCAGAAGCCTAATGGGTGACCTCTGGCAATCTTTATTTACCACCTCACCAACGCATGCAATGCAGGGCACACATACAACACACAGAGACCAGCTTAAGATCATGGTGCACGACTATCTGCGTCTCAACACCGATGTTTTTGTATGTGTTCCGGACCCAATAGACTTCTGTGTATCCAAAATGGACGAATGGCCCGAGCTCGCTCGCCACGCCATAGAGGTGTTGTCCTGCCCAGCAGCCAGCGTCATATCTGAGCGGACCTTCAGCACAGCTGGAGGAGTCATTACAGACAAACGCATCCGGCTTTCCACAGATAATGTGGATCGTTTGACTTTCATCAAGATGAATCAGGCATGGATCTCTGATGATGTTGTGGCCCCAATTGCCGAGGTCACCGATTAGTTGCCGGTCTACTTCACATTCCTCTTCAAACAGAAATGGTCCTCTTGAAAAATGTTTTTTAAAATGATCATTTCTTACTGCAATTTTTATTCTCAGTTCCCAACAGTTCATTTTGCTGGTTTTGCTGTGAGGAGACTGTAAAAGACACCAAGGTTTCATGACAAAACCTTATTCCATTTACTCACTTCATCTTTAGAATTTTTCGCATTGTCAATGGTTTTGGGGTCATGTTGCCTCACAATTTTTAACAGTGGCTGAGAAGTCATTTTTATAATTTTTTGTGGTCATGGTGCTGTGAGATACAGCAATAATCGTGGTCCTTTGGAACAGAAATGTGGCTTCTAAGTGGCATTTCTCCCTCACAATTTTTAACAGTGGCTGAGAAGTCATATTTATAATTTTTTGTGGTCATGGTGCTGTGAGATACAGCAATAATCATGGTCCTTTGGAACAGAAATGTGGCTTCTAAGTGGCATTTCTCCCTCACAATTTTTAACAGTGGCTGAGAAGTCATTTTTATAATTTTTTGTGGTCATGGTGCTGTGAGATACAGCAATAATCGTGGTCCTTTGGAACAGAAATGTGGCTTCTAAGTGGCATTTCTCCCTCACAATTTTTAACAGTGGCTGAGAAGTCATTTTTATAATTTTTTGGGTCATGCTGCTTTGAAATGCAGCAATACTACAGGTCCTATTCTAAAAAATGTTGTTTCTAATAGACATTTGTTCTTCACAATTGTCAAAAGTGGCTCAAGGGTCATGTTTTGAATTTTTGGGGGCATTTTGCTGTGAAATGCAGCTATACTACAGGTCCTATTTCCGGCACTTTTTAAACTGTGGGTCAGACAGGTTTAATGGTCATTCTGCGGTACAGGACAGATATAGTCAATGTCCAGTTCAACTAAAATGGTGGTTGAAAGACTCCTTTTTCCTACACTTTTTAAATCTGGGGGTCATGCAGGTTTGGGGCTCATGCTGCGTTCCAGGACAGGGATATTCAATGTCCAGTTCAAGTAAAATGATGGTTCAAATCATACTGCCTTCTGGCACTTTTTAATTTGTGGGTCATGCAGGTTTAAGGGTCATGCTGTGTTGCAAGACAGAGATAGTAAAGGTCTGTGACTTTTTTTTCTGTGACTTTTATAACCTAAGTGTGTTGCCTAAGATGTAGCATGTATCCATTTGACTGTTGTGGATGTTAATTACAGCTTCTCCAGCCCTGTTTGGGTGTAATAATGAAGGTGTTGTTCCTCTCCCATAGACTTTAATGGTCATCGGCGATAATCTATTATCGACTATCGGAAATCGTCTTGATAATTGCCGATATCGACTATCGACCCGATGACAATAGTCAACGTAATCGCTCATCACTAGTAAAGAGACATTTTGGTCATATTGGTTAAGGGACAATTTTGGTTATTACATTCAATTCTTCTAGTAGGGTGTTTCTACTTAGTTTATTTGCTATAATGGCATTATCGCATGATGTGATGCAATTGTAAATTAATATAATTTACATATCATAAATTAGTTGAATTACTTTTTCCAGTGGAAGAACAGACCTGAACATGAAGAGGGTTTTTTTCAGATCTGAGACTGTTGAGTTTCTCCTATTTCTCAAAAGGTAACTATCTTTTCATGATACCATTTTTTTCTAAACCTTTTTTTTCACTAATTTTAGTTGCAGTTTTATGCCTTACAACAGGTGACTATCTTAATCTCTAGACTGGTTTCACAAACAGCAATTTAAAAAAGAAAAAAAAATTAGACATTCTTATTTTTTATTTTTTTTTTTGGCACTTTTAATGAAATTTTACATACATTACATATACTGCATTTTTATTATTGGACACATGGTGACACTTTTTGGGGGCCAGAGGCATTTTCGCAGTATATTCTTGTATTTAGTATTTTTTTCACATTTTTTTTAGGAACATGCATGCACAAAACCTCAATGAAAAAAAAAAATCATCAAAAGATTACAAGAGTCACAATTCAAAGAATGCTGCATGTTAAAAGTGGACATTTTGAAATGCATTTTTATTCATTTTTAAGCACTAAAAACAAGAATGTGAAGGTGAATTTAAAAAAAGTGCTGAGAACAAATAGGCCAGCTGAATTCATCTTTGGCGCTTGTATTCACAAAATGCCTAATGAGGTAAAACACGCCTATAAATAAATTCACACTCATACATACAGATAAGCAAACAACATTTATTTGAAAGAACTATTATGTTATTGTGCAAGCAATATACAAAGCTAGTATCAGTATTGAAGTACAAAGTATTAACTTTAACACAGTATGACCTGCCTGTTGTTATTCTTTTACTACGACTTAGCTCATGCATCACATTACATTGTCCTCACACAGTAGCTACACATAATTATAGTTACATACCTTCTCAGGCACCCAGTTACACCTTTTTTCTCTCTCACAATCCACAACGTGCTCTGTGGTGGCTCTCTAAGCCCAGTCCTTTAGCAAAGTTTCATAGCAGACTTCAGGTACCAAGAAGTAATGGCTATATGATGGCTATATGCAGATTCTTGTCATGTAACTGCATTGTTACTGTTTTGCTCCTAAAAATCTAAAGCTCAAGTTTTATTATTTTGTTAGTATTTTGTAAATCCACCTTTGGCTTTCAACACTACATGAATCCTTTTGGACATGCTCTTGATCAGATTCAAGCATGTCTCTACTGCACTCTGATCCCAGGTCACTTCTACATGTTCCCAATGTTGATGCATACTGGTCGACTTGGATATGAATACATCTTTTTCTTCAACTCTACCCACACGTGTTCAATTGGGTTGAGGTCTGGGGACTGTGGGGGTCAGTCCAGCAATTCTACTTCATTGTCATTGAATCATTTCTTTGCCAATCTTGATATATGCTTCGGGTTGTTGTCCTGCTAGAACACTATGTTGTCCTTTTAATACCTATAAGACTGGAGTGTACAAAGTAACTCATTTTCTAGGATACTCACGTATGACTCCACATTGAGATCACCATCGATCCTGGTCAATTATCCAACACCTATGGCATCCCCATATAATCAGGCTTCCTCTACTGAATTTGACAGTTCCTTTAATTTCTCTATCCATTAGCCCCCTTTTTCCCTTGATTTTTCCAGACCAACTTGCACCAACCAGAGCCTGGTCTATTGACTTTCATCTTATTGCTTCAAATTACCCCTTTCCAAACCTCATATGTTGTATGGTGCTTGCATATGCATCTGTGATCTCACTATTATCAAGCATACAAGCCATCTACACCAAAACTGATAGACCTTGTGATGAGCTGATTTGTTGACTGATATTTTACCTAGATATCCACCTCTTGGCTTTTGATGGACTTTATTTCATATTCTTCCAGCTGTCGTGGCACTCCTATAATGCAGTTTGGCAATTTTCTTGGCTGAGAGACCACTATCTATGAGCTGCATGATGCTGTTTCTCTTTTCTTGGAAAATCTTCTTCATGGCTGCTCAATTCGAATCAGTGACCTTTCACTTGGGAATCAACCCAATAACACACTGAGCTATTAGAGAATGTGAGAACAGGTTGTAATTTGTAGTATACAAGAATAAAAAGGTTGTTCCACCACTGGGAGTAAAACATTAACAATGCAGTTACATGACACTAATCTGCAGTAGTGGTGAGCGATTATTATCGACAAAGTTGAAATCGGCACGGTTTTAATGTTGTTTGGAATTTTTCGATCACGTGATAATTTAGGTGAAAATCTGCGCATAATCTATTAATATCGCGCCATTTTTGGTGCTTTCTGTCATTTTGGCGGCCAGCAAATCAGCTTAGAGAATAGAGCAGGGTGAGCTGGGTGTTCGACGTCATGACTGGGATGTGTATGGTTGTGATTGGCTGGAAAAATCACATGACCTGGTTTTACATAGAACAGCCCTTCCTGTTCAGCATCAGTGTGTCTGTCTCTCACAAGAGCAGGACGTGTGCTAGGTCTCTCTCAATACAGCTCAGCGAAACAGTTCTCTTTGTTCACACAGACAACTATGCTTTTAGCTGTGAACATTAGAACATAGGTAGATTAGAGAATTTCAGTTTTTAGTTACTTAGGCTGAGAATTTTAAAGGAGCATCTAGCGATGTACAGCCGCGGGGGGGAGGGGGGCGGCAGGCTGGCAGGCTTTTGAAAGGAGAGTGGATATTGTGCAGCCCAGACTCTGCTTTGACCCTGCATTGAAATGGCTTTTTATTAACAGTTTTGGGCCAGTTTTTGGTGAAATATTAGCTGGTATTTTGTACTAATATTAGGATACAAAACTTTTCTAGTAACTGCAGGTGTATTTGATAGGTGCAAAACTCACCTTTTATTATCTGTACACAATTTAATTAGGTTTTTTTTCACTTTGGCGCAGCTCAGTTTTGTTCAAAGACCCACTTTGTACTTACAATAGGATACAGAACTTTTCTAGTCACCGCAGGTGTATTTATAGGTGCAAAAACCACGTTTTATTATCAGTACACAATTTAAATACGTGTTTTTCACTTTAGCCCAGCCCAGTTTTGTTGAAAGACCCATCTTGTATTTATATTACCATACAGAAATTTGCTAGTAATTGCAGGTGTATTTCATAGGTGCAAAAACCACCTATTATTATCCTTATACATTTCAAATAGGTGTTTTTTTTTACTTTGGTGTGGCCCAGTTTTGTTCATAGAACCACCTTGTACTTAAATTTGAATACAGAAATTTTGTAGTTACTGTTGGTGTATTTCATTGGTGCAAAAACCACCGTTTGTTATCCGTATAACTTTTAAATAGCTGTATTGCACATGGTGCGGCCCTGGTTTTTTTTCAAATAGCCACAGTGTACAACTGTTCTTGTTTGTCATTGCTGCAAAAAATGCAATTTCTCATCCATATAACTTTTGAATAGTTTTATTGCACTCGTTGAATCTCAGATTGGCGCAGATAGCGCACTTGTATGATAGTTTGTTGAAAACTATCAATTCCTAGTCCTACTGGGCAGTTGCAAATCCCTGGGACTGAAGGAAGAACAGTGTTGATTTTGTCTTATGGTTCTTCCACCAGACCGCATTTCACAGGTATTCGATAGAAACATTTCAGTTTCTAATCCTAGTTGGCTGTTGGAAATTAGAGGGATTTAAGAATAGCTGCAATTTACTGTCTTTTAATAAGAGACTGTCAAAAACTCTTCCATACTTTCTTAAATTTTTATCTTTCTGAACATGGAGCAAAATGCAGGTGGTAAGTGAGCAACGAGGGGTGTAGGACATGGTGGTAGAGGTACGAGAGAAGGTGCTCCTTCCAGTGCTGGCGGCAACACGCATGCCAGCAGATCGTTGGTTGCAGGACCGTCAGGCCTGTCATCGCTGGGTCAGGGCCTTGTGAATCTCAGTAACGAACAGTGTCGCCAATCTGTTCTTCAGTGGTTAATGCAACCTGCATCCAGCAGTTTTACCTCCTCGTCCTCCCAGTCACAGCCACAAATGTTGTCATCATCATCGTCATGTGGGTCATGCATGTTTGAGGGTTATGATGCGTCCAAGACAGGCATAGTCAATGTCTAGTTCAACTAAAATGGTGGTTGAAAGACTCCTTTTTCTGGCACTTTTTAAATCTGGGGGTCATGCAGGTTTGGGGCTCTTGCTGTGGCCCATGACAGGTATAGTCAATGTCCAGTTATTCTAAAATTGTGGTTCAAAGACTCCTTTTTCCGGCACTTTTTAATCTGTGGGTCAGACAGGTTTAATGGTCATACTGTGGTACAGAACAGGTATAGTCAATGTCTAGTTCAACTAAAATGGTGGTTCAAAGACTCCTTTTTCCGGCACTTTTTAATCTGTGGGTCAGACAGGTTTAAGGGTCATGCTGTGGCCCAGGACAGGTATAGTCAACGTCCAGTCAACTAAAATTGTGGTTGAAAGACTCCTTTTTCCAGAACTTTTTAATCTGTGGGTCGTGCAGGTTTGAGGGTCATGCTGCGGTACAGGACATGTATAGTCAATGTCCAGTTCAACTAAAATGGTGGTTCAAAGACTCCTTTTTCTGGCACTTTTTAATCTGTGGGTCAGACAGGTTTAAGGGTCATGCTGCGTTCCAGGACAGGCATAGTCAATGTCCAGTTCAAGTAAAATGATGGTTCAAATAATACTGCATTCTGGCACTTTTTAATTTGTGGTTCATGCAAGTTTAAGGGTCAAGCTGTGGTACAAGACCGGGATAGTGAATGGTCTGTGACTTTTTTTCTGTGGCTTTTATAACCTAAGTGTGTTGCCTAAGATGTTGCATGTATCCATTTGACTGTTGTGGATTTTAATTCCAGCTTCTCCAGCCCTGTTTGGGTGTAATAATGAAGGTGTTGTTTCTCTCCCATAGACTTTAATGGTCATCGGCGATAATCTATTATCGACTATCGGAAATCGTCTTGATAATTGACGATATCGACTATCGACCCGATGCTGATAGTCGACATAATCGCTCATCACTAATCTGCAGAACTAAGCAGATGCTAAATAGTTGCAGGTCAAAGTTATGTATGAGATAGCCAAGATTATTTTCTATAAAATGACGTTCAAAGCTGTAGAGAATGGTAAGATACCCTGAAAGCCAAAAGTTCAAAACATTATGACCTTTTTGCTTGTCACTGTTGTAAGTTAGAGCCTGACCCATGAAAAAGCATTGAAACATTATTAGGAATTTCCTTACAAACTAGAGGGGTCTATTAACCATCTGTAGGCAGCTATTTTGGTGTTCCCACTGCTCATCAGTACAGGGTAGGGCAATGTTTAGCTAGGTGAGAGGACTTTGAGATGAGTCTGAGGGGCTAGATTAAATCCTTGTAATGCTATGAGGAATCATATAGATCAGGCAAAATTCCTTGGCACCTACTCTGTACTGAGGTGGGCAAGAGCCCAGAAGCAGCAATCTACAGATGGATCCTCTATTTTTTAAGAAGTTTCTGGGTTTGAGAAGATAGCTAACCATGTTTTTTTTTTAACAATAAATTTTTATTGAATTTTTCAATATAAAGACAGGTGAGAACAAGCTAGGGAGTAAATATCCCAATTCAACTTTACAGTAACAGCATATCTTAATACAGTGAAACAATGGCGTTTAGGCATATGACATCATATATATAGGACCAGAAGCATAAACAAGGTTTGCGAAAGTGACATATGCATATATTATATTAAACAAATTGAAATATGTTTTCAAATATTACTTGAGCAGCTAGAAACATGAACCAGAATACGTTTACGATGTAGGATATACGCAAAAAATGGATAGAACATAACAACGCTATACCAGCGACCGTAGTTTAGTTTATATTTTGGTAAGGTTTAAAATCGGTCGCTACAGTTGGAGATACCTTATGGTATGAAAATTGAATGGAGCAATTTAAGTACTTAAGGACTTTAAGCTTTAACAAGAAACAAAGGTGAAGGAAAAGGAAAGGAGGGGTAGGGATTACGGGGGAGGGTTGCCACACCGGTGTATCCTAAGGTTCCCAATGGTCTTGGAGCGATTAGGTTGGTAGAGAATGGTTAGCGTCCATCCATGGTTGCCAAAGTGTAAAAAATTTAAAAGCCTTGCCTTCCCTAAAGGCCAACATTTTTTCATATGTGTGATTAGTGGATACTATTTCTACAACATCTGAATTTGATGGGGGGCTAGAAGATTTCCATTTCCTAGTAATTGCTAGTCTGGCTGCGTGAAGTATGTGACACACAATTGTCCTGTTTAAGAGCGGAATTGTATGAATATTAATTAAAAACAGGGCAAATTCTGGGGATTCTGGACATTGCGTTTGGGCAAATTTTGAGGACATCTTCAAGACCTCTTTCCAAAATTGCTTTAGAAGGGGGCAAGACCAGAATATGTGTAGTAGAGAGCCCTGGTTACCGCAACCCTGCCAGCAGAGCGATGAGACGGACGGGTATATGAAAGAGAGACGAAGAGGGGTGTAATACCATCTGGTTAATAGTTTCTGGTACTGTTCCTTAAAGCTGGCTGAGGCTGAGGATTTGTGAGCCCAATGAAGAGCTACTGTCCATTGGTAATCAGTATATGTGCTTCCCAATTCTCTTTCCCATTTAATGATATCATCAGTTTTGACAAATTCAAAATTGTTGGTCAGGAGGTTGTATATCATTTTAGAACTCTTTTGGGATTTAGGAAGTTTTTGGTTTAGCATAGACAAAATTGGATTGAGGATCTTGAAGGTTTGGATAGAGCTTTGTTTCTTTAAAAAGTGGGCGATTTGGTTATATTGGAAGAGATCTTTATCCTGTAATTTATAGTGAGATTGAAGAGAGGAAAAAGATTGTAGGGTGTTATTGACAAACAAATCTTGAATATGGGATATGCCTTGTTTTTCCCAGTTGGAAAAGATATTTGGGGAAGACTAAAAGATAAAGTGTGGATCGGGACTTGAAGCACCGTGGAGGCAATTGTTGGGAAGGAAGCTGGGTTAACCAAGTCCCAATATTTTGTAGAAGTTGTGATCGGCAGGGAGTGGGAGGTCGTAAGTAGTTTGGAAGCATATGGGTTAAGTAGCCAAGCTTTCAAAGAGGAGGTGTTCAAAAGACCGGCTTCCATAGCAGTCCATAATTTATTGTCGGTTGGGGACCACCAGTGTTGTAGCTGGTCAATAGTAACCGCAATATGGTATGCTTTTAACGACGGAAGTCCCAAACCCCCATACCGCTCACACTTATGCATAATGGATGATTTTACTCGGGGGCGTTTTGATTTCCAGATGAATTTGGTCATTTGTGATTGGAATAAAGAAAATAGCGAATTAGAAATAGGTATAGGTAGTGTCCTTAGGAAATAGAGGATTTTGGGAAGTATTATCATTTTGTAAAGGACAATTCTTCCTAGCCAAGAGTTATCTATTTTAGAAATTCTGTCTAATTCTCTCTGTAGGTCATAAAATAGGGGTATGAGGTTGGTTTTCGCTAAGCTAGAGCCGTGTTTGGTAAGTTGAATACCTAAATAGGTAAGCGACTTAGTTTGCCATTGGAATGGAAAAGAAGTTTTTAATGATGTAGAGTCGTATGGGTTGAGGAAAAAATCTAAAATTAGTGATTTAGAGGAATTTATTTTATAGTAAGAAAGTCCACTGAATTTTTCAATAGTTTCAATTATGGCTGGTAGCGAACGGGATGGGTTAGACATAGTCAGGATAATATCATCTGCGAAGAGGGAGACCACGTGGGGTTTGCCTGCTATTTTGATACCAGAAATAGATGGGTTCATGCGAATGGATTCTGCTAGGGGTTCTATGAGAAGCACAAAAAGTAGCGGGGATAAGGGGCATCCTTGGCGTGTTCCATTTGTAATTTGGAAAGGCTTGGACAGAAGGTTATTAGCTAGGACCCTAGCGGTCGGGGCGGTATATAGGGATTGTATGGCCTGGAGTATAGGTCCGCCAAACCCGAATCTTTCTAGTACTTTGAAGGCGAACGACCAATTGACTCTGTCAAAAGCCTTCTCCGCGTCTAAAGATAGAAGCAGAGAAGGCAGTCTATGGTTTCCTATATGTTGTATGATATTCAGTAGTCTTCGAGTAGCGTCCGGGGCCTGACGACCTTTGATGAAACCCACCTGGTCTGATTTAATCAAGTTAGGTAAGATATCTACCAGGCGGTTCGCAATTATCTTGGCGAACAATTTGATATCAGAATTCAACAACGAGATTGGTCTGAAATTAGCTGGTGCATCAGGAGACTTACCCGGTTTGGGGATCGTAACTATAGTAGCTTGTAGCATTTCTGATGGTAGTGTTCCTTGTGACATAGCCAAATTGTATAGATCGACCAGGTGGGGATTCAAGATTAAGGAAAAAGATTGAAGATACTCGTTAGAGAAGCCGTCGGGACCCGGGGCTTTATTTCTAGGAAGGGAGTATACGGTGCGAGATATTTCTTCTAAGGAGAATGGAGCATTGATTTTTTCTAAGAGATTTGGAGGTAGAGAGGGGAGTTGAAGGGAGGACAGGAAGTTTTGGATGTCGGTTACCGAAAGGGTGTGAGATAGAGGGATCGTCTTTTAGATTGTATAGTTTAGTGTAGAAGTCGCTGAATGCGTCCGCTATGAACTGTGGATGTGTAATTTTATGGGAGCCGTCTGATGATAAGAGAAAGGGGATATTAGATTTATGGCATATCAAGGCTATTTTGTTGGCCATTACTTTAGAGGGTTTGTTTAAAGACTTGTAGTAAGTTATTCTTATATTTTTGGTTTGGTTATCAAAGTTTTCCGTAATGTGTTATCTAATGGGTTGTCTAGCTTTGTATAATTCAAGGTTATTGGCCTGGGTCGGGTTTCGTTTTTGTTTAGATTCCAGGTTAGATAGGGTATTTACCAATTCATCCCATTTTTGAAGTCTCAATTTCTTAGTTTTGGAAGAGATTTGTATCAAGATTAGTGTTGAGCGATTGCGTTGGCTATCGAGATCGAGCGATAGTTGATAGTCGGCTGCTATCGATAAGGTTTTTCGATAGTGAGCATCGATTATGAGCGATTACCATTAAAGTCTATGGGAGAGCAACAACACCTTCATTATTACACCCAAACAAGGCTGGAGAAGCTGAAATTAACATCCACAACAGTCAAATGGATACGTGCTACATCTTAGGCAACACACTTAGGTTATAAAAGCCACAGAAAAAAAGTCACAGACCATTCACTATCCCGGTCTTGTACCACAGCCTGACCCTTAAACCTGCATCGCCCACAAATTAAAAAGTGTCAGAAGGCAGTATGATTTGAACCATCATGTTACTTGAACTGGACATTGAATATCCCTGTCCTGGAACGCAGCATGAGCCCCAAACCTGCATGACCCCCAGATTTAAAAAGTGCTGCAAAAAGGAGTCTTTCAACCACCATTTTAGTTTCACTGGACATTGACTATACCTGTCCTGGACCGCAGTATGACCATTAAACCTGTCTGACCCCCAGATTAAAAAGTGCCGGGAAAAGGAGTCTGTTATGTCTGTATCTGTTATGTTTTCGTATAATACACGGTATTTTTTGCACCTTTCAATTCACCTGTGGTGAATATAGAATTGCTGTTTTAAGATTTACGTGGATGCTGCGTCAATGAACAAAGCTGGGTGCGCAAAAGTCAAAAAACACGTAACTGTTATGTTTTCGTATGATACACGGTATTTTTTGCACCTTTCAATTCACCTGTGGTGAATATAGAATTGCTGTTTTAAGATTTACGTTAGATGCTGCGTCAATGAACAATGCTGGCTGTGCAAAAGTCAAAAAAACACGTAACTGTTATGTTTTGGTATAATAAACGGTATTTTTTGCACCTTTCAATTCACCTGTGGTGAATATAGAATTGCTGTTTTAAGATTTACGTGGATGCTGCGTCAATGAACAATGCTGGGTGTGCAAAAGTCAAAAAAAACGTAACTGTTATGTTTTCGTATGATACACGGTATTTTTTGCACCTTTCAATTCACCTGTGGTGAATATAGAATTGCTGTTTTAAGATTTTATTAGATGCTGCGTCAATGAACAATGCTGGGTGTGCAAAAGTCAAAAAACACGTAACTGTTATGTTTTGGTATAATAAACGGTATTTTTTTGCACCTTTCAATTCACCTGTGGTGAATATAGAATTGCTGTTTTATGATTTACGTGGATGCGCGTCAATGAACAATGCTGGGTGTGAAAAAGTCAAAAAACACGTAACTGTTATGTTTTCGTATAATACACGGTATTTTCTGCACCTTTCAATCACCTGTGGTGAATATAGAATTGCTGTTTTAATTTACGTGGATGCTGCGTCAATGAACGCACATGCTGGGTGCGCAAAATTCAAAAAACACGTACTGTAAGTATTTCGTATGATACACGGTATTTGGCAACAAACAACCTGTGCTGACTACAAGATTGCTGGGTTGTAAATTTAACTGCAAGGTGGATATATCAACAGTCACGGGTTTTAATGGGTAAAATTAAAATGAACACATATCTGAAATGTATAGATAATAAAGTGGAGTTTTGCACCTAACAAAGAGACCTGCAGTTACTAGAAATGATGTGTATCCAATATAAGTTCAGGCTGCCCAATATCCAGGAAATATTTCAATAGCAAACTGTTAATAATAAAGATATTCCACTACAATGTCTACACTAAGTCTTGGTGAACTTTATCCAGTGTTCTTTATAGATAGAGCTTGTCTGTGTTCGCCCGCGGGGGCCCCCCCTTGCTCCCCCCGCCGTGAATTTACAGCAGTAGATGCTGCTTTAAAATTCTCTAGCTAACTACATAAAATCTTCAAATCTCTAATATAACTAAATTGGAAGGATCACAGCTAATAGTAGAGGTTTCTCTGTGCAGAAATAGACTAATTTCGCTGAGCTGTTTGGCCACAGGCAGAGTGCACGTCCTATCCCTATGAGACGCTGAGAGACACTGAGGCTGAAACAGGAAACGCTGTTCTATGTAAAACGAGGTCATGTGATTTTTCCAGCCAATCGCAACCATACACATCCCAGTCATGACGTCGCACACACATCTCACCCTGCTCTATTCTGTAATCTGATTTGCTGGCCGCCAAAATTACAGGAAGCGCCGAAAGAGGCGCGATCTTAATAGATGATGCTCAGATTTTAACCTTAATTATCGCATGATCTGGAAATTTCGATCACCATAAAAACCTTGCCGATTTCAACTTTGTCGATAAAAATCGCTCAACACTAATCAAGATGTCCCAAATATATACTTTATGAGCGTTCCAGAGGACAAATGGGTCTGAAGCCGAGGGCTGATTTAGCGTAAAATATTGAGTAAGCTGGTTTAGGATAGTTTTGTGGTGTACAGGATCAGATAAAATCCTTATGTTGTTCTTCCAAGAAAATGGTGCTGGACCACTGTGTCCCATCACTATAGATAAGATGATAGGGGCATGGTCGGACCAGGATATAATACCAATATCGCATTTCACAACTCTTTGCAGGGCCCACTTGTCTACTAGGAACATATCGATACGAGAGTAGGATTGATGTCTGGCTGAATAGTATGTGAAATCCTTCTCTGCGGCATGGAGGCATCGCCATGCATCGTATAAGGAGGATCTCTCTAACCAAGGAAGGAGGCTTTTATGTTCCCTCTTCTGTCGTGAGGAGGAGTCCATGGAAGAGTCTGAGACTAAATTAAAATCCCCGCAGAGGATGAGGGTTCCTTGAGAAATTGACTGAGCTCTCTTTTGGATTTTATTTATGAATCTAAGTTGCTTGGAATTGGGGGCGTAGAGGTTTACTATAGTGTATTTTATATTGTTAATTTCGCACACTAAGATTCTGAACCGACCATGTGGGTCAATTATTTGGTTAAGTGGACGGTATGCCCATGTATCTCTGATAGCTATAGCGACTCCCGCTTTCTTTTTATCTAGACATGAAAAAACAATGTGAGGAAATTGTTTGTGGTGGAGTCTGTGAGAGTCTTCTGGAAGCAGATGCGTTTCCTGAATACATAATATGTCTGAACGTAATTTGTTAGCTTCTTTCCATAACATGGAACGTTTGAAGGGGCTATTCAGTCCCCTAACGTTCAGTGATATAATAGTAAGCGCCATAGGGTAACAGAGAGTATATTTGTTTCGGAGAGAGGGATCCGTGTGTTGTGAGGACCGTGTAATACCTAATGTTGTAGTGCGAGGATACCGGTGTGGCCGGGGGCGAGAGGGGGAGGGAGAAAAAAGGGTAATAAACATAACATCAATAGTAATAATCATAAGCAGGCAGTAGAAAACTGCGCAATCTCCGGGGGCGGAGGATCTGAAAAAATAATCTTTAGACATCAAAAATGTTCTATCAAGGAATAGAATTTATGCCCTTGGTGGATGAGAACTTAGATTAAAATTTTGGTAATTCATTTAATTACGGTGGACCACTCTTTAGGTAGCTTGGAGACGGACGGGGCACCAGGCAGGTAGGTGTCAGCAGGTGGTGGAATCTTCCATTGGAGGAGTAGTTTGTAGCCAGCATCTGGGGATACAATAATATGAGATCTTCCATCTTTTCGTACGATGAGTTTCGTCGGGAATCCCCAGCGGTAGTTTATGTTGTTTTGACGGAGCGTCGAAGTGATTGGGAGGAATCGTCTTCTGGCGGCCAGGGTGTATTGCGACAGATCGGCGAAGATTTTTATCGATGTGTACGGGCTTGGAAGCTGGTTGAGTTGTCTGGTAGCTTGGAGGATGTTATCTTTAATGTGGTAAAAATGAATCCTGGCCAGGACATCACTAGGAACAGTATCAGGAAGAGAAGAAGGCCTAGGAAGTCGGTGAGCTCTATCAATAATCAAGTCCTGTTTGGAACAGTTAGGAAGCAGGGTCTTGATAAGGGTTTGTAGGTATTGTTGGAGTTCTGAATTAGAAATCGTTTCAGGGATGCCTCTAAATTTGAGATTATTTCGTCTGCTCCTGTCTTCAAGGTCTGCCATTTTTGTTTTGATTTTGTCCAGCTCGTCTTCCACATTGTTGTGCGCATCAACTAGCTCGTTGTGGGCTTGGGAGAATTCCTCCATTTTTGATTCTACATGGTGGACTCGTTCACCTATGGCATCAATGTTGGTGTTCAGCGTAGAGATAGATGCTTGTAAGGAGTTTTGTAGAGAAGTACGAAGGGCCAGCATCATGTTCTTTAACAAGGATGGGGACATGTCTTGGTTCGCAATTTGGAACGATTCCAAAGAATCTGGGGCGTCTTCAGACCTTTGTTCTGTATAGATCTGAGGAGAACGTGTCTCGGGCGTTGGGTTAGAAAATTTCGCCCTCTGTTTGAGTGGACTGTTGTTAGTTGAATCTAGAACAGGAGCGAGGAGATGGTCTTCAGATTCTTCTCTGTTGGACATTGATAGAGTAGAATTGGCACTATTTCTCTTCATTGGTGGAGAGATTGTGTTTGAGGTTGAGTTGTGAGTCTGACAGGGTTCCGAGTGGATGGACTGAGGAGATGAGCCAGTAGACTCAGAAAGCGCAGAGTCCAGGGAGGATATGAGCTTAGTTGAAGATTGTCTGGCTCGTCTAGTTATTACCCCGTCCTCCTTCAAACTTTTCCTTAACTCTCCAGGAGTAAAAAATTTGTTAAGCTTACAGAGTTCCCTTTTTCTTTATGTTTCTTAGAGGGACCCATTTATTGCTGGAAGCTCAAAAACGGTATAAAACACTAAAGGAAACTTTGTCTGGAGTATGGCTTGGACAGCAAAAAATTGAGTGACCACCAAAAATTGGAGTGATTTTTGCTATTTCAAGGGCATAATAATCATTAAGAATTAAACCATGGTAGTAGGGATAGTGTGAGCCTCTAGTTTCATTTAGGACAGTATTTTGTCTTTCTGCGATTTAAGTTAGAAATGGGAAAGGTTAGAACTACACTAACAGTAGTGGATATGTAAGACCACCAAATTCACCTTTAAGATCTAGTTAGCGGGGAAAAATGGAGCATCAGTATCCCATCAGAAGCTCTCCAGAATCTCTTGAAGTTAACAGCAACGCAGGGTAAAATATTTTTGCAATATACCAAAAACAGTATAGAGGAAGAGTCAACTTTGTGGGTCTAGAAAGTATATATACTAATGACAATGAAAGAATCAATGTTGAGATAATTTAACTGTTAAGCACCTCCAGGTGGCAGAGTTGTAGTGTGTATAATACTCCAGAATATTCGGAGTATGAAGTTGTTACACACTGAGCCCACAAGCACCTCTAAATGGCAGTAATGTTTTATGTATAATAAACCAGAATGTTCAGGATATGAGTTTGTTACACTCAAGTAGGCGGATATCTAATGGAATATAGGAGAAAATAGTGAATGGGATAAATATTTAGGGCTCAATAGTGAGAAGAACGATTCTAGCCTATTTGTAGTGGGAATGGATTGTACAAATGAAAGTTGCGGCAATCAGAAGACAGTTAAGGAGGCACCTAGGTAATGTCAGTATAGTAAACAATTATCCGGCAATAATAGAGCAGAGCAATATGATAGATGCAGTTTTAACGACTGTAAAGAGTAGTAGAGTAGTTCAAATAAATGTTGACATTAACAGCAATAATCACAGTACATTAAACTGAAGCCAATCGAAGAGTAATGTTTGACCTGTAATCAGAGATATGTGCCCGATAATATAAAATACTATTGGCGAGTGAGGCAACAGGTCCCAGAGCAGAGGGGAGGGGGTCAACCGGAGAACCCCAGGTCAATTAGTGGTCCCTCGGGTGATTCGCTGCCTCAATGCCCACTGGGAACAGAGCCCCGATCTAACCCAGATGGTATACCACAGCAAATGAGATCAGATAAGAACCTATAACAATAAAAACCTGAGGGGTCTGTCAGACCCGTAGAGATATCCCTTAATTAAGGTGCAGAGGATAGACAGCGAGGATGATGAATGAGTGGAAGATGACTTGCATACGTTCTTCTTCTGGCTGAAGTCGGTCGATCTGGGCTTAGTCCAATAGAAAGCTATCGGTGTGTAGAAGATAAACTAAGCAATAAATGTTCAGTTTGGGTTCAGAGTCTGAGTTTTCAGAGTAGAAGTCCAGTGGTCAATAAGGGATGCAAGCGAATATGTGGAGAGAACAGTCCAGCTAAGTAAGCAAATGGCTAGAGCCCAGAATCGGGAGCTTTGGGCGGTCAGAGAGGTAGGATGAATTGTCCAAATATTGTGTCTCCCTGGATCATTAATTGCTTGTTATTTTGATGCTCAAAGGGAAGAGAGCAGGGAAGGTTTTGTCTGGGGACCCTTTATACTTTGGAGATGTTCAAAGAATGGGACTTCTCTTGGGAGTAATTCTTTAAGAAACTCTCTCTGGGAAACTGCGGCGTAGGCTTTTCTATCCCCAGGGGAACACAGGGGCAAAGAGTGACAGTTAAGATGGTTCCGGAGTCCTCTGAAAAAGCCCGGGAAGAGGCTCGGTGTAAGTGTGGAGAATCGGCAATGTCTCTCACCTGGCAGGGGTCAGAATAGTGCTACCGGGCTCCTGGGTGTCCACCGCCATCTACCGCGGTCTTCCTCCGTCCACCAGGAGGTTTTTGATGTAACGGCCGCTCCTATGTAACCACGTAACTGTTCGGCGCGGGGCGCGCTATGTAGCGGGAGTGGAGCAGGAGCTGCTGGAATCCCACAGTCTCTCAGACCGGAGTGTGAAGGTCAGAAAATCCTCCAGCCCCACGTAGGAGAGTACGGCAGTTGGGGCCTCCAGCTGGTGCACCGCGGCAAGCGGCGGCCCCCGACGGGTGTTAATAGCGCCAAGGGCCGGCTTGCAGGCCGGCACCAGCGGATGTCAAGATGGCGCCGGGGGTGATTCCAAAAGCCCGCCAAACCAATCCTCTGTCAGAGACAGTCTACTTGGGTGTCCTTCTTACCGGGTAGAAAATGGTCCTCGATATGAGGGTAAGCGGGAGAGATTTCCTGCGTCTCAGCCTCCTTCCAAGTGAGCCAGGGCAATCGCAGCTCCCTCTCCTTCTAGGCAGCCCACAGGCCGCGCAGGCCGGGGGATCACCCGGCACCAGGATTCAGGCAACCTCAGCGATCCGGACTTCATGATGGGATGATAAGGTAGTAAAATCTCTTCCACGGTCTTTTCGCTCGGGTGAGAGATGTTCTTCGCGTTGAAGGCAAGCTGGAGAGATTCCTTGTGCCTCAGCCTCTTCCTGGGTGAGCCGGGATGGTTACAGCTCTTCGTCTCCTCAGGCAGGCCGCAGGCCGCACAGGCCGCGGAAGCACCCGGTACCAGGATTCAGGCGGATTCAGCAATCTGGGCGCCCCAACAATGATGTTAGGTATGAGAGTCTCTTCTTGGATCTTTTTGCTCTGAAAAGGATCTTGAAAGATGTTTTAAAACCTTGGATGGCACTGGAATATCACTCAGAGAGCAGAAGCTGTTGTGAGACACGTCTTGCTCCTTCAGCGTCCAGGCCACGCCCCCAGCTAACCATGTTTTAAGGCTTTTTTAATGCTTTTTAAAATGGACATACATTTTTGGGGTCGCTGACTCCAGTGTATTGCACTGAAGAGCCAGCTTTTTTTTATAGTTCAGTCCCACCAACTAACACTAGAATGGTGACACAAATGGCCGTTAGCTTATACTCTCATTCTCTGTTTGCCAGGAGATACTTGGATACAATGACAAAAACATTACAGTCTTAAACATTATATCAATTGCACAATGAAAATCACATTAATATATTCCTTAGCAATATATTCAGTAACACAGTAAAAGCGTAAATATGAGTGCTTGCTGACTACCCTCTTATACCATGACTAAACTATATTATAATTTTATTAAAGCCAAGACCCTGAGGACTGGGCATACAACATAATTAAAGAATAATGATGCATGATAGGAGATACTGGATGATTTTTTTTTCGGTTGTCTTGCACCTGAAGAGGCAGAAACATTGTGTATAATAGGTGAAAAAACAGCAAACACTAAGGGCCACATGTATGAAAACTGTTTATGTCTAAAACTCACTCTTTTGCCTATAGTAACCTATGGGCAAAAGAGTGAGTTTTAGACATAAACAGGTTCATACATGTGGCCCTAAATGTAACAAAGCTATCTACTCATGTATAAATAAGGTAGCCATGGGAGAGGGATATGCAGTTTTGAATAAGTAAGATCTTTTGATTTTACTTCATTACAATAAAAGTTTTTACAAAGTTTAAATGAACTGCAAGTTACAGTTATAACCATCTGGGTTAGATTCATGTTGTTATATATTCTCCTTTACATTTATATGTAGTGGTCTCTGAAATGTTTTTTGTTTCTGAACAAACAGAGCAGAAACCATTTTTGATATAAAATAGCCAAGCAGTAAAATTACTTTTTTGGATTTAGTTGTCATGGAGACCGATAAACATGTGACTGCAGTATTTCTTAGGGACAGTTAGTGAACATGGTAACTATAATGCACATATGAAAAGCATTCCGATTAATGGATACAACAGCAATATTTTTATAATAATAATAATCATTATCAAAATTACATCCTTAATGACAAGGTCTGAAAAGGCATTAACGGAGACTTCCCAACTCATATATTAATAGGTGCCATCAATGTGTGATAGGTGCTGGTCACATGTATGGGATCCACACCTATCTTAGGAAAGGGCCACTGAAAGTTTCTGTTGTAAGAGACCTTTAGGGGCCTGTTCTCAAGATAGGTGTGGATCCCAGAGGTAGACCCTCACCTATCACACATTGATGGTATATTGTATTGAAATGCTATTAATGTGTGAGTTGGGAAGACCCGTTTAATGACCAGCTAAATTGTTTTACCTCTTGACATTTCAGTATAAACATAAAATTTCCAAGTTTTCAAGGGCATGACTGTATGAGACCTTGTTTTATACAGAAGTATGTAGAGTGAATTTTTTTTCAGTGGAGATGCATATAAGTAGTATGGGTTAACTGCAAAGCATTTTGCCAAAGTTTAATCAAGTCACTGGAAAACCTGCTGGTCTGATCAGATTGGAGAAGACCCTTTGATCATGCTGTGGTCATAGACTGATGGGATCAAAGGAGAACAAAGACAGGATTGGTGATTGGATTCTGCCATTTTTGGCTTGAAAGGTAATAATCATTTCTTTTTGCAACTTCAATAAATCACCCCTTTTACTCAAAACATCAAAAGGGATACATGTGAGCTACCTATTGTCAATATTGAAAGTAGAAAGTGGTCAAAATAATGTGACTTGACTGTGTATATCTGTGTATATTTAGAGCAATGACACTTCATTTCTATAAAGGGGGGGGGGGGGTTCAAGCCAGTGAAGGGTTAAATGTGTTGTCTCACAACATTGATTCATCTTACCTCAGTCCTGTTTTCTTGGTTTCATTTTTAATTCAGGGGTGTGTTTACTGGCTTTTACTAGGATGCAGTAGAAGCCATGTCTTTAGCTATAGCAACCAGTGCTGGCAGCCTGTCAGGAAAGATCAAACAGGTCTATAGCTATAGTGACCTGAGGAGCTGATGCAGCCCATACAAGATGGAATATCTAGGAATAGCTGGGACACTGTTAATGGACATATATTACAAGGTGATTTGTTTTTTACAAGATCTTTAATATAAAAAGCAATCCCTATAGTGAGACAACCCCTTTAATGCCAGCTGTCCTGGTGGCTGAAGGTTATAAAAATATTAATTTATTACTAGTATCCAGTATGCTTTAACTTCTTTCCTGAAAGTTTCTACAGCTTCTTTATAAAGACTATGTAGCTGCGATTGAACAGTCTGTCATTAGTCTAAATGATTGGACGCAATGATTCATGAGCTGCAAATTATCCCTCTTCAGGTACATAAAACTTTCTTGGAAAATATAGCTCCGTAAGGGTAGTTTGGCTTTTTTTTTTTGCAAAAATTCATGTGTCTTTAGTTGCATTTTTTGAAAAACTTCAATGGCTGGGTGTTAGTGCTAAGCTAATGTTTGTGTTAGTAGTAGGCTAATGCTGACACCCGCCTCTCCACTCACACAGCTGCACAACTAGCATGATTGAATGACGTATTAAAACAGCTATACAGAAGTTAATGAAGAAAAAATAAAAGTTGAGAAGGGAGGGATGGTTGATCACCTTCCCTGCCTTCCTGGTCATTTTTTATAAAATGCTCAATGAGCACTGTATATACAAATTAGCAGAAAGCCTCCTGTCTTCCTGCTTCCCAGGGGCTTAGTAACTGCAGGAGCAGCTTGGTTTTAAAAAAATATTGGGTGCTGTATTTCTCCTGTAAAAGAAAAAATTAGGTCTTTTTCTGACCTTATACTGACCACAATATGTAAAACAAAATAATAAAAAAACACACAAAGATAAAATATTAATAAAAAAACCCTGACAGCCTAACCTCTCCGCCGACAACCCTAAAACTTTATATCAATTCTAAATAAAATCATGTAAATAAAAAAACTGAAAAACAGACTTATTTTTTTTTTCCCATTTTACCTTATGATGCAAAATTGCAAAGAAATCAAACCTAAGATATCGTGACAAAAGCAAAAAAAAACTTGTATAACAAGTATGAGGAAGCCCTATAATGATCAAATTCACATGTACTAAAGAAAATGAAAATGAACATGGTCAGGAAGGAGTTAGAAAAATATTTATCTTGTTATGAATTTGGCTATTCAGCATACCGTGCCAAATTATTTATTTCTTATTTAGAATGCTTAAAAATATTTTGCTGCAATGTACACAGAACATAAGAGCACATGCATCTCAGACATGTTAAATTATTTTCAGAGTGTAGGAATAAATTGTAATACCTGAGGAAAGGCAAGTGAGCACCTACAAAATAGGACTTTCAGTTCTGCAAGGCAACAGTGATAACCACTAAGCCAACATGCTATCCATCAGAGTCAGAAAAATAATGTCAGAGTAATAAGAAAAAAAAAGATATTAACCCCTTAAAACCAAACACCTAAAATAGTTAATGCCCAAAACTTTTTTTTTGTTTTGCCTTCTTGCTTTTCAACAGTTTAACTTTTTTTTTTTTTTCAATGACCAATTGTATGAGGCCTTTTTTTTTCGAGACAATTTGTACTTTATAGGGAATATTTTAAATTCGCTTATAAATAATTGCAAAATTTTTTTTAAAATTTTTTAAAAAAATTTTTTTTTTTTTTTTTTTAATTTTTTTTTTTACACCATTATATCACATTTAAATAACTTGTTGATTAATTCTACGGGTTTTTACGGTCGTGTGGAACCAAAATGTGAGTTTTTTTTGGGGGTTTAATAAGCACAATTTTTTTTTTTTTAATTAAATTTTTTTTTTTTATTTTTTTTTTTTTATTATTTTTTTTACACTTTTTCTTTTTTTTTTTTTTTACTTTTTTTTTAAACCCCCATAAGGGGAGAACTGTTTTTACAATTTTTTTTTTTTTTTAAACACTTAGTAATGTATTAGCATATTCATATATGCTAATACATTCTAATCTGTGTCACTTTGACACAGGCAGTGATCTGATCCCCAGAGCTGACTGTGGAGATGTTCCCCGGGCTCTGTCGGGTCACCGGGTGATCCGATCACCCGACAGAGCAGGGGAGCCCTTTGATGGCGCTGCGGTAACGCAGTGCCGCCATCAAAGGGTTAAAGCATCGGGTTGCGGAGGTTTCCTCCGCTCCCCGATGCTTGCAGGGGATGCTCTGGGATCAGGGCTGTGTAGTATAGCCCTGATCCCAACGCAGCTGCGGCACCCGGGCGCCGCAAACTACGATGTCTGCAGCGACGTCTAAAGACGTTGCTGCAGACGAACGACCTGAAATGCCCGCCGTCTAAAGATGGTGGGCGGTCATTAAGGAGTTAAGTAGAAAATGCTTTTAGTAGTTGTATTTAATTGCTTTAGGCATACTTGTCAAATTAAACAATTAAACTGCCATGTACAGAATTACACGTCCTATTTTGTTTAGTTCGCTCGTTGGTCAAAGCTGACTACCACCACTGTACTCATCAGAGCACTACTACGTTTACTGTTGGCTATTCTTGGTTGTCTTAAGCTTCTATGTGTGTCCATTCACAGACATAGTCCTGTCATATAAAAAGCAGTATAAAAACCTAGTATGTAGTACATTTAGTCAGCTTAAGCTGGGACCATGAACTAAGTACATCTCCAGTACTCTTTTGGGCATCACCGAAAGAGATGGGTGTATAATATTCAATAGGGCTCCCTATTTTATTGTTTAAAAGCTACCCCTCCGTAACTGCAGTTTAGTATCATTTTATTTAATGTATTAAACTTCTGCTCTGCCTGTAGTCATTCTTTGTTCATGAAATCAATCTATTACATGTGGCCATAGAGTGCTTTCTCTTTTACATAATAACCCACACGAAATTTCCTCATTCATTTCATAAGATGTTTTCAGGGTGCAGTGGTTATTAAGTACTAAAAGTGTTCCAAGGAAGGGCAACCAGTCCACCAGCCATTAGGTCATGGACACATGCAAACCCTGTGCATGAGTAATTGAATGCTGACTATTATAGGCTTCAGAACACATAGTACTTTATACTTTACTTAGTATGGGGCAGTGTAACTGCAGACCATTCTGAGTTATACTCTGCTGAAAGTGCCGGTAATGGGCATGAAAACATGAGAACTTGGCCATGGTGCAAAAACAAAAGTTTGTCTGAGTGGATGAATTGGTGCATGTGAGTCTCTCTCAAGACCAAGATCTGTTTAGACCCCTTCATTACTAATGTCCTTCTAATATTCTCAGTTAGGAAAAGCAGAGATGATTTGCCAATCACTACTGTAGAACTACCCACAACCTGAAGCTGGATGTGAACAGCAGACTCAGTATGGTGACAATGTCCCATTAGTGGTAACCTCTCTTTTAGCAGCGTGATGCACCCTTCCATAGTATATAATTTGTTGAGGAATGGTTTGCAGAATATGATTTTAAGGGTGTGACTTGGCATCCAAATTCCCTGGATATTAATCTTATCAAACATATGTAGGATATAATGGAAAAAAGCATTAAGCCTGCATTGCAACTTAGAGGACTTAAAGGAGTTGTCTCCCCACAGGCTTTCAAAGAATGCATGAAAGAAATTCTCTGTCACTTCCTGGTTCAGACTAATTTGCATAAGCTCCTTGCTTGTACAGATGCTAATTAGATTAGATTAGCTTCTCAAACTACTCACAGGACTTCTTATCTGATCCCCAAAACAAAAGCCCTAATTACAGAGCTGTTTACTTGAGATAAATCAAGCTTTTTACTGTCTGGCAGCACAGGACACTGACTGACACTGCAGACCTGTGTGATGACTCACTCTCTGTTATCTCATTGAACAAACAGCCCCAGGAGATTTGTTTACAGGTTGGTTACTGAGGGAACTGAAATAGCCACTGAGGTAATAAATTCACTTGTATCTCTTTAGGGAAAACAGAGGACCAATGCACTATCTTTGGAAAATGTCGTTATTTTGTGTTCCCTACACTTTGAAAGCTATTCTTTGTAGCGAGACAACCCCTTTAAAGGATCTCCTGCCTATTTCTTGGTGTCAGACACCATGGGACACTTTCAGAGGTCTTAAAGAGTCTATGGGCAATATGTATGAATGAGACTGTGGCAGTTTTCTGCTGTTCTTTGATCCCAAAAAAAACTGTTATAGCCCTGTCCGACAGATGTATGAATCATCCTACGCTAAAATCTGGGGCATGCTGTGTCATATCAAACACTTTTGTATGAGCCAATTCTATGGGGGCATGTTGCACCAGATTCGTATGTCATGTCACATTTATGAATGTGTCACAACAAAATGTGTCATGAAGCTGTCGTAGCAATCCATACCAATTGTGTACAATACGCCAGAATGTATGGACATGTTTTACTGTGTGTCATACATGAAGTCACATTCTAGTTCCACTACGACAACTCAGGCTCAGGCAGACCACTTTTAACTTGGTCTGTCAGCAGTAATGCACCTAGTTTTGCCGTCTTTCAGTAATAAATGTGTAGAATCATATGGTTGTGGTGTGACACCAGAACACCCCCACATCTTGGGCGCAGTACAAAATGCCGCGGGTGCAGCAAAATGCACCTAATTTTGGAGTGTGCCTGCTCATACATCTAGAGAGCAGGGCTGCGCCAGTTTTTGGGCTGAAAGGACACTAGAATACTGGCGCATTTCCCGTATATACATGTCGCCCTCTGTGCATCATTTTTTTGCACATAAATGTGTCTCGCAATGGCACACATTTCTAAAGTGCTGTGAGACACCTTCATACATACTGAAGAATGCTGCACTAATCTACTGAGAAGTACAACTGTCAAGGCTTTGACACTTTTCATACATGTCCCCCTGTGTCTTGGTGGCTAAGAATTATTTTGGTGGTATCATGGGTAACTACACAACATTAAGAAAGGTTTAATTTTATGACTGATTGGCGTACCTAAGTGTTAAACAAACAGAGGTCTGTGAAAAATAAAATTATGTGCAACGCACAATACTGTACAAATATTATTTAATATGACATATAAACAGGACTTGAATAAATTATAATTCATTTGCATTTCAAACTATCTTTATTACTGACATTTTTACTGTGAGATTTCTCTGTGAGCTACATTGAAATTGTTCAAATCAAGAGGGAGCATTCCTAATCATGCATGCTGATAAGCATGATACTGAAGTTTTGACTTTATTTTGTAAACGTTATGGAAATATGCTAATATTAGACAATTTGTGCATAAGGCATAATTAGAAACCAGATGATAATAGATATATAACTTTTTACAAGAAAAAAAGTTTAGTTTGGGGAAGTTTCTTCAGTTGCTAAATAACAAATATTGTGCTGCAATGTTATTGATCATTCTCATGAACCCAACCTATTACACTGTATCTACCTTAGGCTACGTCTACACAACAGTGATTTACTGCTGTATTTTTAAGAGGATTTGATATTTAGAATCCGCAAAAATCCAACTGTAAATCATCCTCATAGACCTCAATATAAATTGATTCAATAGATTTTCTGAAGTCGGATTTCAAAATCGACAGTTTTGAAAAAAACTTAGAACATGTTCCATAATCTGCCATATATCATTTGAAAACAGCAGCTGATAGTACTGTTCAATTGAATTGGGCACTGGAAATCTGAAAACCACAGCAAAAAAAAAAACACAATAAAAGCCACATACCAAGTGTAAAATGCTGGTCAGATTCTGATTAGAATCTCATCAATATTTTGTCCTTTCCATGTCGATGTAGCTTTATGGTGCAATGATGTTGATGTGACTGCCGCAAATGCCTTGATAAATGTGCCCTAGTGTTTTTTTTAGAAGCCCACTAGATATATTTGAACAGAGCTCGTTGACACTGCATCTCATTGTTTGCATTGCATAATCAATATATTGTAAACTGCAAGGGAATTAGAAATAGATACATCCTGATGTAACTTTCAATGAGAATTTCAATGAGCCACCACCTTAAAGGTGAACCTATCCAGGAGTACATAACAGCCAGAAAAGCATCTTCCTGTAAGAAATATGAATCCGTTATTACAGAGAATACCATAATGAATTTGGTAGCAGCAAATAAAGGCAATGTAAGACCAAGACAAGAGCCTCGGAACGTAAATTTTTTTAGGCGCGACTAATTGTGTATGTCTCCACACACCTATAGGTGCCTCTCCCTCATGGGAAATGTATCCCTTTGAAACTACGCTTAAAGCCTCTCACCTAGCCAACTAGCATTGTATGCAGCACTGATGAGGGGAAAAAACTCTGAAACCGGTGTCTGCACATGAATATGTGGTTGGTGATGTTGGTCCTAATTAGTGATGAGTGAACCCTGAAAAGATCGATATCGAATGGATACTTGATTTAAAAAAAAAATCGATTCGACGGTCGAGTTGATCTTAAGCCGATCTTCGATCCCCATTGAAGTCAATGGGAGAAGATATTCGAGTTAATTTTAATACCTATACCGGTGAGGAAAAGCTGGAATTACCATCCATAACAGTAAACTGGATACATGGTACAACTTAGAGAAGAAAATATGGCCCTATAAGTCACAGAAAAAAATTGAGAGACTAAAATATTTCATTCCTTTCAATGGCTAACTGAAAAGATGAGGACAGCATAGCTATAGGAGGTGCAGCGCTAGCAGCTGCTATGAGGCCCCTTTCACACATATGAAGACACCGGTATTGGAAATGGCACATGGTAACTGGTAGGAGCCCCCAATCACTTTTTGAACCAGGGCCCAAGAACAAATGATGTATGTTGTGGCAGCAAGAACATCCCAACAGGAAACATGGAGGTTCAGCTGGCAGGGCCATAGTTACAGGGGGTGCAGTGGTAGCCAGGGCTGCCATCAGTCATCGATTATGTGTTTCAGGGCCCCACACAGCTAAAACAAATGGGGCACCCACCCATTACTAGTTCCTATTTTTTTACATATCCCTGGGCCCCTTTTTGATTAGGGCCCCTGACAGGAGTACTGCCCTATTGGCACCATTGCCAATTACCATGTGCCATTTCTAATACCGGTGTCTTCTTATTAGTGATGAGCGATGATGGCAATAATCATCATCGGGTCAATTACAGATTGTTGCAATCTTCAGGCCGATATCCGATTACCGATGATGATTAATCGCCGATCCCTATTAAAGTCATTGGGAGAGGAACACCAAACAGGTGAGGTGAAGCTGGAATTAACATCCACAACAGTAAACTGGATATGCGCTACGTCTTAGGCAAGACAATTAGGCTACAAGAGTCACAGAAAAAGATTCACAGGCTAAAATAATTCCTTTCAATGGCTAATTGAAAACATGAGGACGGTGAAGGCACAGTAGGTACAGCGGTAGCAGCTGCTATGGGCCGCCCTTGATACATAAGAAGACCCGGTATTGGAAATGGCATATGGTAACTGGCAGGACCCCCCTATCACTTTTTGCAGCAGGGACCAAGTTGTCTTATATGTGGTGGCAGCAGGAACGTCCCAACGGGGAACGCGGAGGTTCAGCTGAGAGGGCTCTAGTTACAGTGGGTGCGGTGAGAGCCAGGGCTGCCGTCAGTCATCTATTAACTGTTTCATGCCCACATGCAGCTAAATCAAGTGGGGTGCCCGCCCATTAATACTTCCTATTTTTAACATATCATTGGGCCCCTTTTTGATTCTGGCCCCTGACAGGAATACTGCCATATGGCCACCCCTGGCATCCATTTTAAAGTAGCCTGACCTGAAAACCACCAAAAAATGCCCTTATGGACACTCAGAATTAAAATTCCCAATAAGAAATTGACTATTTTAAAAAAAAGCTAGTTTTCCAATACTGTTGCTGCTGCTAGAGCTATTTGACATTCTACTGGTGAAATTGTTCCACCATGACACTAGAACATGAAGCAAACGGAAAAGATGTCCCAGGTAGGTCAACGAAGCCTGTCTGAAAATCCTGCATTCTACTGTCAAGTGGGTTGAAGGAAATTACTGATCAAGGTGAGTGAGGCTGTAAACGTGGATCACGGAGGTTTAGCTGTCAGGGCCGGATTTACAGTGGGTGTGGTGAAAGCCAGGGCTGGCGTCCATCATCTATTAACACGCAGGTTCAGCTAGCAGGACCGGACTTACAGTGGGTGTGGTGAGAGCCCGGGCTGGGGTCCGTCATCTATTAACAAGGCAAAAATGCCTTTATGATGCAGCAACGAAAACTTATGGACCCTCAGAATAAAAATTTGCCAGAAGAAATTGACTATTTTAAAAAACTATTTTTCCAATCTTGCTTCTGCTGCTGCTGCTATGGCTACTTGCCATTCTACTGCTGGCATGTTGCTGACGTTGTTCCACCATGAAATTAGAAGGTGAAGAAGATGCATCAGATGTCTCCAGTTGGTCAACAAGCCCTGTCTCAAACTCCTGCATTCTACTGTAAATTTGTGTGGGTGGAAGGAAATTGCGGAACGTGGATCAAGGAGGGTGGGCACCCATTAACCACTGTTCATTTTGATGGCCTTGAAGCGTGGGAAAAAAGCTTTTTACAATAAGACATTTACTATTGGTTTCTTTTACAGCGGCATGACCCCAAAACCAGCAAAGATGCCCTTGATGGACCCTCAGAATAAAAAGTGCAGGAAGAAACAAGTATTTGAACCACTATTTTAGTAAACGGGACATTAACTATCCCTGTAGTTTAAAAGCGGCATGACCCCTAAACCCGCACAGATGCTCTTATGGACCTTCAGAATAAAAAGTGCAGGAAGAAAGTAATATTTAAACCACTATTTTAGTGAACTGGACATTGACTATCCCTGTCCTTTCACGTAGCATGACCCCAAAACCCACACAGATCCCCTTATAGACCCTCAGATTAAAAAATGCCAGAAGAAAGTAGTATTTGAACCACTATTTTAGTGAACTGGACATTAACTATCCCTGTCCTGTACCGCAGCATGACCCCAAAACCCGCACAGGTGCCCTTATGGAGCGTTAGCATAAAAATTTGCAATAAGAAATAAACTATTTTAAAAAAATAGTTTTCCAATGCTGCTGCTGCTACAGCTGCTTGCCATTCTACTGCCGTCACGTTGGTGATGTTGCTCCACCGTGACATTAGAACGTGAAGCAGACAAAACAGATGTTCCCAGTTGGAAAACGAGGCTTCTTTGAAAATCCTGCATTCTATTGTCACGTGGGTTGAAGGAAATTACTGATCAAGGAGGGTTAGGCTGTGATCGTGGATCACGGAGGTTCAGGGCCGGACTTACAGTAGGTGCGGTGAGAGCCAGGGCTGCTGTCAGTCATAACAGGTCCTGGAGCTTTTTGACGGAGATAAGCTAGTAGCGGTGTTATCGCTGCCACCACTGATCATGGCTGGCTAACTTATCTCTGCGGACTTGTGCGACCGCCCTCTCCCTTTCTGAGGCTGCATCCATACCAACACTAACCCATCATCTTCCTCCTCGTCCACTGATGAGGCGCTCGCAAGTAAATTCTGCTGAAAAGAGCATTTGGATTCGCAATGTCATTATCAACATCATCATCACAGCTGAGTTTCTCGTCCTGACAGTCTAAATCCTGAAGCTGAGGGCTACAAGCCATAGGCACTGCAAAGCGTTGCCGACTGCTCTGGAGTTGTGCAGACTGGCCACCTTCCTTCTCATCTGACGGCATCAGCGATTGGGCGTCAGAGCAGACAAAATCATCCTCTTTGGCCTCTTGAGCTTTTGAAATGCCTTCTGACCCAACGGCATTTTGTCATCAAAGAGGTCTTCAGAAAATGGATTATCCACAGTGGTGGGTACATGAGTTGACATTTGGGCTGTCTTCACTTCAGGTTGGATGGATGCTGATGTTGATGATGACGACATTTGTGGCCGTGACTGTGAGGATGAGGAGGTAAAACTGCTGGATGCAGGTTGCGATAACCATTGAAGAACAGATTGGCGATACTGTAAGTTACTGAGATTCAAAGGGCACCGAACGAGCGATGACAGGCCTGACGGTCTTGCAACCAACGATGTGCTGGCTTGTGTGTTGTCCCCAGCACTGGAAGTAGCACCTTTCCTCGTACCTCTAGCTCCATACCCTATACCCCTCTTTGCTCGCTTACCACCTGTAGTCCACTCCATGTTCAGAAAGATAAAAATGTAAAAGGTATAGAAGATTTTTTCACAGTCTCTTATTGAAAAACTGTACTGCAAAGACAGCAATTCACCGGTGTTCTTAAAACCCTCTAATTTCCAACTTTCAACTAGACTTAATGGAAGAACTGTAACACCAAATCAACAGTGTTCTTCCTTCAGTCCCTGAGATTTACAACTTCCCAGTAGGACTAGTAATTCATTTTTTTCACCAAATTATCATACAAGTGTGCTATTTGCGCCAAACTGAGAAGCACAGAGAGCAATAGAACTATTTGCTACGTTATATGACTTAAATATGGTGTTTTGCCACCACTGAGAAAAAGCAACAGTGAAAAACAGAATAATTGTCACCAAATTATCGGACAAGTGAGCTATTTGCGCCAAACTGAGAAGCACGGAGAGCAATAGAACTATTTGCTATGTTATATGGCTTAAATATGGTGTTTTGCCACCACTGAGAAGAAGCAACAGTTAAAATAGAATAATTGTCACCAAATTATCGCACAAGTGCGCTATTTACCCCAAACTGACAAGCACAGAGAGCAATAGAACTGCAACCAGCAAGAAAGGGATACTTTCAACTCAATTGTGGTGGATGCTGGCAAAACAGAAGTAAAATACAGTGCTATTTCACTGTGATTTCGCAGGGGAACAGGGTCTGCTGCAGGATCAACCCCCTCCCCTCCCATCCCCGCCTAAGCTGTGCAGATCACTCGAGCTGTTTCCAAGTGTCTAACTAATATTGTCTAAGCTTGCTATATCCTAAGCTAGCTAACTACTCTAACAAGGATCCTTTTCTGTATTTAAAACGCTGGGAAACTGTCTCCTAGCTTTGAAAAAAGCTTTTCAGAGAGACAGCAATGTGTTGTTTTCTATTCACAGAGTGAAACAGAATGAGGATGAGCAGGAAGTGCTGTCACATACATAAAACGAGGTCATGTGATTTTAGCAACCAATGAGATCCCTACACAGCCCACTGTTGAACGTTGTTCACCCCCCGCCCCCCCGGTGGTCTGCGCTTATTGGCTGTCCGGAAAAATTCCAGGAAGCACCGAATTGTGCGCGACTGTAATACGTGATGACGATTATCGTTAAGATTTTAAGGAAAATTATCAAATCATCGCGGAAACCCGATAAACGTAATGCCGATTTAAACTTTTGCCGATATCATCGCTCATCATTACTTCTTATGTGTCAAAGGATCTTTTGGGACACCTCAGGTTGCAGGTCCTCGTAGCGGCTGCTACCGTCAGAGATGCCAATAGGGAAATACGAGCAGTACTCCTGTCACGAGCCTTAATTCTAAAGGGGCCCACAAGTATGTTAAGAAAATGGGAAGTAGTAATGGGCGGGGGTCCCAATTGATTTGGCTGTATGGGGCCTGAAGCGGTTAATAGATGACTTACGGCAGACTGACTGATGTTAATAGATGACTGATGGAATCTGTATTTCACATTGTGAAGAAGACGTGCTACAGTTTACTAGTCAGTGACATCAGCAACCGGAACAACAAAATCATTAGAGATCCACGCTTAATTCATTTTGATAAATGTCAAACGATCCACATTCACGGGGGAAAGACGGATACGTTTGTCAGTTATCACTCCGCCAGCTGTGCTGAAGGTTCGTTCCAAGATAACACTGACTGCCGGGCACAATAAAACTTCTATGGCGTGCCAGGCACAATAAAACTTCTATGGCGTGCTGAGCCAGCTCAGGCCATTCATCCAGTATGGACACCCAGAAGTCAAATGGGTCCAGATCAGGTCCAAAAACATTAGGGTTGAGCATAGGTACTCATGGACCATGCTCTTAAGGTGTCTGAATGCTGCTCTGCCTTGCAGGTGTTGGTGAGATGGTAACAAACAAGTGAAAAATATCACCCAGTAGGCTTCTGCCACACTGCTTGCTGCTGCTGATGCTGTGGCTACTTGCCATTGTACTGCTGGCACATTACTGACGTTGTTCCACCGTGATATTAGAATGTGTAGAAGACGCAACAGATGTTTCGAGTTGGTCAATGAGCATTGTCTCAAATTCCTGCATTCTACTGTCAATTTGTATGGAAGGAAGAAAAGTGCTCACTTTTGTCTTGTAACGTGGAACAAGGAGGGTTGCCACCCAGAAATCACTGTTAATTTTGATTGCCTTGATGCCTGAATCATGTTGCAGGTAATGTAGCATCCAAGCATGTGTGAGATGCTGCCGCGATCTCCCAAGCCTCGGGGTTGAGGGGCACTAAACAGATCTTCCTCCTCTTCTTCCTCCTCCCCTCCTCTTGTAATCTGTGCCAACCTCTTACCACTGAAGGGTATTCGGTACGGATGGTGTCCACTCATTATCCTCCTCCACTTCCTCACCCTGACCATCACCAGAGCCCTGGCTAGCCTCATGTGCTGTACTCTTTGAGTTGAATTGTCGTCCTGCACCCACCTTGGACCTCGAACCGCCGCCTAAAGAAGCCCGATAAAATTGTGAAACAGTTGGACCTTCTACATCCTCTGGCGAGTAAGGCTCTGTGTCCGCCTCCTCCATCACTGCTGGGACCTGCTGCCACAGAGTGTTTAACGTTTGTTCCAGTAAAAAAATATGACCAAAATGGTCATGCTGACAATGCCATCGTCCTGACTGACCATTTTTTTGGCGTCTTCAAAACTGTCAAGGATAGTGCAGAGATCGTTCACCTGCCTCCACACTCTATGGCTCAACACCCCGAGGTCTGCACCACTGCTCATCAGGCCATGCGACACTTCACACTGCATAATGGCATTACGCTGCTGCCACAATCGCTGGAGCATGTGGAGGGTGGAATTCCAGCATTTTGCCACGTCAACAATGAGACAGTTAACGGGGACGCCAAGATCACGCTGAAACGCAGCCAGTCGTGCCGAAACAGGGTGCGAATGCCGGAAGTTTGAGCTCAGATCTCGAGCCTTTCTCAGCAGACTGTCAAGATGCGGGTAGCGCTTGAGAAATTTCTGCACAACTAGGTTCATGACGTGTGCCAAGCAAGGGATGTGCATAAGTCTACCGATCCTAAGGGCAGCACGGAGATTTCTCCCATTGATGCACATCTCCTTGCCTGGCGCCAGGTTCTTAGCACCCAACCATTGGCTGGTCTGAGTGCGCAGAGCCGTCCACAGCTTTTGACCTGTGTGATGACGGTCTCCAAGACAGATTAATTTCAGAACGGCCTTGGCACGTGATGCTACCTGTCGAGGTTGGGGATCTGGACTCTGCATCATCCAAGCAGTGTGGAACAGTGTCCGCTGAGACCCATCACCAAAGGCACGGTCATCCACCAAACTCACCCGGTGAGCAGTCAGTGAGATGTAACGCCCTTGACCATGCTTACTAGGCCATGTGTCTGTAGTCAGATGGACTTTGATGGACACAGCCGCAGCCAAGGTGCTGCAGAACTCATCTGCAAGGTGACGGGCCAGAGCAGGGACAGCTTTACTGGCAAATAAATGCTTGCTCGGCATCTGATATTGGGGCATGCCAGGGCCATGACGTGCCAGAACCCTTCAGCATTGCCAACAGCCTGACAATGCCGACATTCAGGCTTTTGCCTTTGAGATGGCTGGGGTGAAAGCGTTTCTTATGCTCCCACACCTGGTACACAGTAGGCTGGCTGCCAGACTGGCCGCTGTATGGCGTGCAGGTCACACTGGTGGAAGGGGAAGGTGGAAGCTGTGTTGCTGGTGGTGGGAATAGGCCAATAGTGTCTAGGACTGGGGATGGTGCTTGCTCATGCTGCTCCAGCACATCAGCAGTAGAGGACCGCTTGGGCCTGGAAGTGGAGGAGGAGGCAGAAGGGGTCAAATTGGTTGGAGGCCCAGGACCTGTGTGGCCCTTTTTATCCAAGTGACTCTTCCATAGCAATTCATGCTTTACATGCATGTGCCTGTTCATGCTGGTGGTACTTAAACTCTTTAGATTGTTTCCTCGACTGACACGTTGAAAGCAAATCCATCATATAATATCGGCAAATCTGAGGCATGATCAAAAAAGGCCCAGGCTTCACAGGTCCTGGACCTCTTTGACGGTGAAAACCTAGTATCCCGCTGTCGCCACTGACCACGGGTGGCGGAGTAATTTAAGCGGACTTGTGCGACCACCCTCTCCCTTTCTCAGGCCAGACCCGCACTGACACTAACCCATCATCCTCCTCCTCCTCCTCCTCCACTGATAATGCGCTTGCCAACTGCTGAAAAGTCTAAGTTGGATCCACAATGTCATCATCATCTTCACAGGTGACTTCCTGTTCCTTCCATGTCTACATCCTAAAGCTAGAAGCCACAGGCATTGCGAGGCATTGCTGACCGCTCGGGGTTTCTGCCGACGGACAAGCTTCCTTTTCCTCCTCTGAGGGCATCAGCAATTGGGTGTTAAGGCAGACAAAATCCTCCTATTTGGTCTCTTGATGTTTTGAAATGGCTGCATACCCCAACCGCATTGTATCATCAAAGAGCTCTTCGGAATATGGATTATCTAGAGCGGTCTGTTTATTGGGTGTCATTTGGCATGTGTTTGCTTCAGGTTGGACTGATGATGATGAAATTTGTAGCTGTGACTGAGAGGAAGAGGAAGTAAAACCGCTAGATGCAGGGTGTGTTAGCCACTGAAGAACAGATTGGCGATGTTCTACAGTACTGAGATTCATAGGGAACCGACCAAGCGATAACAGGCTTGACGGTCCTGCGACTGATGATGTGTGTTGTCCGGAGCACTGGAAGGAGTGCCTGGACTCGTATCTCTAGCTCCATGCCCCACGCCCCCCTTGCTCACTAACCACCTCTAGTTCGCTCCATATTCAAAAAGATAGATATTAAAAAGGTAAAGATTTGTTCACGGTATCTTATTGAAGAACTCTACTCCAAACACTGAAAAACAGAATTTTTCTTGAATCACAAAAATTTGCAGCAAGCAATTAGTATTAGAAAAATAGATTTTTTCCTATGGAATATCTGTTAACGGTGTCTTGTGGAAGAATCCTGGCAGCAAAACTGCAAAACAGAACTCTTCTTGAATCACAATGGTGTCTTCTGCAATAGCTGGACCCCCAAAACTGGAAAAATTAACTTTTGGCCACTTATTCCAATTTGCTGCAAATAACTAGTATTTAAAAGTGTTTTATTTATATAGCAGATTTGCTGATGGTGTCTTCTGCAATAGCTGGACCCTCAAAACAGGAGAAATTAACTTTTGGGCATTCAGATAAAGATGGGAGAGATGCAGCCAGCTATACAAAACTATACACTATACAAAAGCTAGAAAAAAACTCTAACTCTCTAACTATTGCTGTGTATGAATCCCTAAGCTTGGTTCCCTCCCCGACTAATCTAACTAGTAGCTCTTCCTGTGTAAAATCGCTGAGAAATGGTGTGCCTAGATGCAAGCAAGCACACAGAGAGAGCAGTGTGTTCAGTACAGAGAGTAAACTTGAAATGGCGTTCAACAGGAAATGCAGTGATATACACATAACGGGATCATGTGATTTTAGCAGCCAATAAGATCCCTACATTCTGTGTGGTGACTTTTTTTACACTCCTCTGTGCTGCGCACAGATTGGATAGCCGCCAAAACTCCATGAAGCAGCTGAAAGTGAAACTAAAAATGGTGCATGCCTCAAATGTGAATTTTTATCGAACAGACCAAAAAAAGTTCAGTTCTGCTCGAGTTCTAGAAAATCGAGAAGTTCGACTCGAAACTAACTTTTCTCGAACCGTTCGATCAACACTAATCATAATTTTGAATAGTATTTTTAACTATTGACTATAACTAAAGAATAAGTATGCCAACCTTTATGAAATGTAGTATGAATTGAAGACTTCTATAGTGTGTAATGAGAATGACCTTTAACATTGTGTTCACTAAGAATGCTTTAAAACCAAGTTGAAAAAGTTTCATCAATTGCAACTGATTACAGCATTTGTTTAAGAATATAGCATATCCAGTGAGTAATTCCTAATAAACAAATGCTTTGTAGCTTATTAAGAATTAGACAGCTGTGAACACAGCAGGCCTTTTAATAGAATAATACCTTATTCTCATTTTTACCTGTAAGGATTAGCATTGCTTCTAACTATATTTTGTTCATTTTTAACCTCATTAATCTGCATAAAACCATGCATATAATTATTAGTGGAGGTTTGGGCATAAATCTCTAAATGTCAGTTACAGGTGCAACTCACAGTTATATCTTCCTAAATATGTTAAAAGCTTATAAACATTGAAATGCTTATTCAGCTTTTTAAAAATGATGGCCTACATATTGATCAGTTGTTTGAAAGGGTTAAAGTGCTCATGTGGATACTGCAGCCTCTTCAATGTTTCAGGCTGGTTTGTATTTACAAATGCAATGAGTAATGGCAAATGAGAGGTATTGTATGGTGCATATACAATATAACAAATAAGAGGTATCGTAGGATTGACCCATTAGATTGAATAGTGCCATGGCCTCTTTAACCAGCTGACTGGTGGGAGTAGCAGTTATGAGATGCCCACAGATCTAATATTAATGGCCTGTCCTTAGGATAAGTAACTCTTTAAATACATAATTGAAGAGAATTATACAATTATAATTTTAGTAAGAAAAAAAAAATACCTATATACAATATACCTATACAATACCAAAACTGACCACCTCCAAATGTATATTTCAGCTTAAAGGAGATCTCTCATGAGGACAATCAATTGAAATATTTAAGTAGCCCACCAAATTGCTGATTTTCATGGACTGCTTTCACACGGTGCATTTTTGATGCATTTATGATGATTTTTTGATGCATTTTTTTTTGTGCAGGAAGGCACTGCAATTAATGCTGTACATTGCTGCACAAAAAACGCACCAAAAATGTGTAAAAAAACGAGTAAAAAACACACCATATGAAAGCCCCCTAAGAGAAGCACCATCTAACCATAGATTTTCTTCAGTTACTAGAATGGGACTTAATTGAAATAGGTCTTCTATATATTTTTTTTTTTGTCAGTTGCTCTGGAGTCTGGCTTAAGAAGGTGGAACCCACCTCTTTGGAAATAAGAAAATAAGTTGTCTTCATAAGATAGCTTTTTAAATCCACTCACAACATTGGACGTAAGGTTACATCCAATGGACATAAACTTACGTCCTGGGGATCGTGCGAACTCTAAAACTCAGTTCACATGATTGCTGTGGGAAATCAGCTATACATTACAACTGATATCCCGCAGCATCGGTGCCAACTAGAGATTACTTCTGGGTTAAGGTGGGGGCGATTAACTTCGCAGCTGCCATTATCAATCACAATTGTGGCAGCTAAGAGAAAGACAGAGGGAGGGGCTCCCTGTGTCTCTATCGCAGCAGCCGCA
>JAODAL010023057.1:0-63443 GCA_025379985.1 Phyllomedusa bahiana
GGAAGGCCCAAAAAATGGCCCGTATAATAGATGTGCACAGATTTTAACCTACATTATCGCATGATCTAAAAATTTCGATCAACATAACAACTGTGCCGATTTCAACTTTGTCGATAATAATCGCTCAACACTAATAACTATGACTTGTGAAATCCCCTACATAGTAGAATTCTGAGACATTATTGCTTTCTTTGTCAATTAGTGGTCATCCTGCATTACTATTTAACTGCTGTCTGTAGAATTAGTGATAAAATGTGGAGCATTACTTTTAAGTTTTTATATTATACTTATGAAATATATGCTTTTCTAAAACATAAATGTCCATCTCAATTCATCAAATATTATACATTGGGTCAGATTTATCATTACTGTCATAGACTGTGTAAACTTAGACCACACAGTCTTAAAATGCATCACATTTGTCATACTGTTGATAAATCTGACACATGTTATAACTGTCTAGTCTCACTTTACATCATTTTCAAGTTGGCTTTCTTGGTGCCACTAACTGCGCCAAAATTTTTGTGCATTTTTTCACATGGTGTTGCATGCTAAACCACACCTTTTACTGATGCCACACCCCTTTTGTCAGACGAGCGACAGAAGTGACTAGAAACTGTCTAAAACACATAATAAAGGTGGTGAAAAGCATGTACACCATTATTTTTGACACAAATAGTGCTAGAATTCTGGTGCAATTGCCTTGTAAATGTTCCCCATTGTATCTGCTTTTTGAAAATCGCAAATATAACATTTAAAAAGAATGTACTTTGATAGCCACATAAAAGCTTTCATTACAAAACTAAATACAAATGGAAACATGGGATGGAGAAAGACAAAAAGAAGTACACATAAGATGAATAAGGTCACTATGTTATCAAATATATTTAAAGGGGTTTTCTCACCACAGGCTTTCGCAGGCATGTTTCTCTCTGTCTTAGAGCTTCAAATCCAGGGGTGGATCTCTCCTCCCAGTAGACATGTGTTCCCTCACTGAAGATTGATGACATCATCACACCCCCTCCCTGCTGCCTCCTGAGTCAGAGCAGAGCAAAGGGCACCCTCAAACACATACACCCCTCCCCCACATTGTCCAACACACACACCCCTCCCCATACACTCAAACACAAACCCATCCCCCATACACACTCAAATACACACAATCCCTCCCCTGCACACTCAATACATACACAGTCACACCTTTCCTTGCACACTGAAATACACACACCCTCACCTGCACACTCAAACACTCACTCAGCCCCCCACACACACGCACACCTTCCCCACATACACAAACCCCATAGTGCACTCAACTGTTCTGCTGCCAGCATCCTGGATCTTCATACTGCTCTGCTGGGGAGAGGGGACGGAGCTTTGCAGATCCTGCTAAGCCCCGTCTCCTCCCCCAAGAAGTGAAGTGGGGCTGTAGCTCTGATATATTCCTATGCATATATATATATATATATATATATATATATATATATATATATATATATATATTACTTTCTGCATAGTCAAAAGTTTCCATACATTTCATTAGTATTTGGTAGCATGTACAAATTGTATGAATTGTATGAATTGGGTCAAACGTTTTGGATATCCTTCCACAAGTTTCTCACAGTAGTTGGTAGGAATTTTGGCCCATTCCTCCTGACAGAACTGGTGTAACTGTTTGAGGATTGAGATCAGGGTTTTCTGATGGCCACTCCAAAACATGGACTTGGTTATCCTTAAGCCACTTTGTAAACAGTTTGGCAGTATGCTTCGGATCATTGTCCATTTGGAAGACCCATTTCCGCCCAAGCTTTAACTTCCTGGCTGATGACTTGAGATGTTGCTTCAGTATTGCCACATAATCTTCTTTCCTCATGCTGCCATCTATTTTCTGACAGGCACCAGTGTCTCCTTCAGCAAAACAACCCCACAACACGATGCTGCCACCCGTGTGTTTCACAGTTGGAGTGGTGTTCTTAGGCTTCAAAGCCTCTCCCTTTTTCCTCCAGATCTAATGATGGGCTTTATGGCCAAACAGTTCAAGTTTAGTTTTGTCAGACCACGGGACATGTCTTCAGAAATGTAGGTCTTCCTTCCTGTGTGTATTTGCAAGTATTAATCTGGCTTTTATATGTTTCTTTTGGAGTAATGGCTTCTTCCTGGCAGAGTGATCTTTCAGCCCATGTTGATACAGTACTCGTCTCACTGTGGATAATGACACAATCTTACCAGCATCCACCAGCATCTTCACAAGGTATTTTGCTTTTGTTCTTCAGTTGATATGCCAGACCAAAGCACATTCATCTCTGAGACACAGAACCCGTCTCCTTCCTGTGCAGTATGATGGCTGGAAATTTCCATTTCATTTGTACTTTCATATAACTGTTTGTACAGATGAGAGAGGTACTTTCAGGTATAGGGAAATTGCACCCAAGGATGATCCAGACTCGTGCAAGTCCATAATTCTCTTCCTGATAGCTTGACTGATTCTTTAGACTTTCCCATGATGTTACACATAGAAGCAGTGTGTTTCTGGTGTACTTTAAAATACATTCACAGGTGTGTCTCTAATTAACTCAGATGTTGCCAATAAACCTATCAGAAGCTTCCAAAGACATGACATCATCATATGGGCTGTCCCAAATTGTTTAAAGGCATAGTAATCTTGGTTCGACGCAGGCATCATTTAGCTCAAAGAATCACCATCTTTCGTAAACAGTATTATTACACCAACTTTCCAACACCAGGATTCTCTGTACCCTGGCCTCAGCCAGCTTTATTGAGGCACAGAAAAATGTATAGAACAAAACAAACAAAATCCACAGGTCGTCAGGCCACTGACTACACACAATCATAGACTCTGTCTATCAGTGGTCTGTAACTAGCATTTAGACCCTCAAAACACTTTCCCACGTTACCCAGTGTCTTCCTGGGTTCTGGCTTCTTCCAAGCCTCTGGACGCCAGAGCTCTCTCCTCAGCTCTGCTGCTCCACTGTCAGATAGCAGACCACACTCCCAGATCACCTGCAGCACCAGGTTTTTTTATAGGCCTCTAAGGACCTGCCAAAAGCCTGTCCTAGAATGTGGTAATGGCCTCCAACACAACACTGTGACCGTTCTGGGAAAGGCAAACCATACTTGGCCACATAGCAGCCATGCTAGCTACATGTGTCAACAACCTTTGGCTATTGACACAAACTAGTTGCCTTCTCTCACCGAAGACCTGGTCTGAAGCAGGTATCCCGCTTTACTCCGCCTAGTGGAAGAAACCTTTGACCGCCTAAGGTCACTCTGCCACAATATATATTTGACCCTTAGGCTATGTCCACAGGATGAGTATTTCAAGCTTAATCCACATGGATCCCGTTTTTGAATAACTCATCTAAAACTGAAAGTAAACCATTCCCATAGACCTCAATAGAAAATACTCATTATAGCTCTTACAACGAGTAATTTTGGTGGTCAGTTTTCAGAACCAGTGCAGTAAAAAAAATGTGAACATCTTCATGCTTTGATCATATTCCACGCGGAAAACGCATAGAAATTTACTATTGAGGTCAACTGGGGATAGCTAGGAACCCTATGTAAAATGTGGCCAAAACATTTGTATGTGATTTTCAATGCTGATTTGTATCTAAGGAAGGAATGTCAGGACAGGCGGCAAAGGTTGAGTTAATTATAGGGACTCCGAGTTGAGGGAATTAAAGGGAAACTCAGCCCAAGCTGAACCAGTCATCCTGTCGCAGTTGACTCTCTCCACCTGGCCATTAGTCTGCAGATGGTAGGCCGAGGAAAAGTCCATTTTCACCTGTAACTGAGAACAGAGGTTACTCCAGAATCTTGACACAAATTGGATCCCCAATCCGAAACAACATATAGGGAAAGTCCATGCAACCAGAAAATATGCTGGAAGAAAAGGCTGTTGAGGCGAAGGGCAGAGGGCAGACAGGGCAGTGAGATCAAGCGAGACATTTTGGAAAACCAACAATAAATCAAAAAATGGGCCAGCACTGAAGTCCTTAGTATGCAAAGTCCACACAAGCAAAAATGCAACAGATCGTCCTAAAGTGAGACAGCCTATTTCTCACTTCACCGAATACATACCAACAAAATCGAAATGGATGTCAGCATCAAAATTGCTCATTTAATAAAGAATCAGGAATACATAATGTGCAACGTTTCGGCTCAAAAAAATACTGTGGAGCCTTTTTCAAGCATAATGATTCAGCTTCAATTATCACCATATATATGTTTTACAAGTAACCACCCCCTTAGGGGACAACCAATTAACAACATGCAGTCATATGAACATAGTATACAATGATTAATACCTCATATTATATATACCAAACTGTGTCATCAGTGTATATTAAAATATTTCCATTACTTACATAAGGTACCACTCATGGGATCAGTCGGTCAGACACGGTATACTCGGCGTCTATGTTCCCCGTCTGCTCATGACAGAGGGCCGCGCGCATGTCAATTACAGCCAACTCGCATAGATCCAACTGCGCATGTCTGTGAGGGCACGTAACCAGCTACAGGTCACGGACTCAGCGTGGTCAGTGCGCCTGCTCCAAGCCCCTACACACCGATGCATTATTCATATGGGGATGTATTACTTTCAAGAATAGGTGCATAATGCACTGCTAAATTCTTATAGTGTAAACGGGTCCTAGGAAACACCATTCATAAACATTGGGTAATGGGATCATTATGCTGAGATCCAACATCAAAATCCAGAAAAAAAGGTGGCACTGTCCCCACTACGCATCACAATATGTGAACGCAGAGTGATGTGCAGGATCAATAATAGCTTATTCGTCCCAAACCCATGCAATATATGCAAACAGTGTATCCAAACAGCGGACCAGTCATAACTTAATAAGCATATTATATAATGTCAACCATATAGCATCCAATTGAGGAGCATCAAGGGAACGTAGAAAGTCCTCCCGTGTGAACCCATTCATCAATTTTTATCCTAAGGAAACATAAAAAAATAATAAAAATAAGTGCAATGTTCAAGTGTAATAAAAACATAATAAAAACAATCAAAGCACAAGACATATTATATTATATACAGAGAATCAGATCTTGTTAGTGTTAAACTCAATATTGAGACCATTGGGATGTAAACAATTCAACTCATATATCCATTTGAGTTCCTTCTTTAACAGTAGTTTTTCTCGATTCTCACCTCTTCTCATACTCGGAACATGGTCAATTACTCTAAATTTAAACTGTGAAATAGAGTGATTACTTTCATTAAAATGACGGGCAACAGGTAAGTCTAAAATTTTTCTACGGATGGTACTCTTATGTTTATTCATACGTTCTGTAACCTCCATTGTGGTCTCTCCCACATAAATCTTGCCACAAGGGCACACGATCATGTAGACAGCATATGTTGTACGGCATGTATATCTACCTCTAATTTTGATGGGTTTACCTGACATTGGATGATAAAACGTATCACCCTTAATCATATTATTGCAATTACTGCAATTAAGGCAGGGAAAATTCCCTATCTTAGCGGGTGCCAAAAAAGATTGTCTCAAACCTGTTGGGGAAGGAAGATCAGACTTTACCAACTTATCTCGCAGGTTTTTACTTCTTCTATAGGCCATCATAGGGACTTCAGAGAACTCTACAATATCCGGGAAACCCTTTTGCAAAATATGCCACTCCTTTCTCAATGTCTCAGATATCTTAGGGCCAATCCTACTATATGTAGACACAAAAGGAATTCTATAATTAGAATCCTTCCTCTGTAATCTCAAAGTATCAGATCTTTTAATCTTCCTAACACGATCCTTATGTCTTTTGAGGAGTGGTTTGGGGTAACCCCTTTGAATAAATTTCTCACACATTTCCTCAATTTTCTCCTCAACTTTTGATTCCTCTAACACAATCCTTTTTACCCGCAATAGTTGACTCCAAGGTAGTGAGTCTACCATGTGTCTCGGATGGTAACTATTATAACTCAAAAGGTTATTCCTGTCCGTCTCTTTTACAGACAAATCCGTTTCTAATTTATCTCCATTAATATAAATTTTTGTATCCAAAAATTCAATAGAGGTGTGAGAAAAAACTTTGGTAAACTTCAAACCTGCTCTACAACCATTCAAAAATGTATGGAAGAGCTCCAATTCCTCCACCGAACCAGTCCAAATCAAAAAAATGTCATCAATATAACGCCACCAACGCAGGATGTGCTCTGAGAACCCAGAATGGTAAATACATTCCTCCTCAACAGATTCCATAAAGATGTTTGCATAGGTAGGGGCCACATTGGACCCCATAGCTGTTCCTCTTCTCTGGAGATAAAACTGGTCCCCAAAGAGGAAATAATTCCTCCTTAGGACCAACTCCAGGAGAGTGAGGATGAAATGAGAGTAACTCGGAGCACATCCTGCGTCGGCCAACGCTCCAGACACTGCGGACAAACCAGCAACATGTTCAATTGACGTATAAAGTGAGACTACATCAAACGAAACCAAACTACAGCCCTCCGGTAAAACAACTTCCTGCATTTATTTAGAAAATCTGATGTATCCCTGATATATGAGAGGGCAGCTGTAGCATATGATCTAAGAATTTTGTCCAAAAATATAGCAATATTGCTAAATATTGACCCCCGTCCCGAGACAATTGGTCTCCCAGGTGGATCAGTTATGCTCTTATGTATTTTGGGGAGAATATATAGTACAGGGGTAATTGGTGATGTAATCTTAAGAAAATTTCCCAATTTCTCATCTATGATCTTCTCACATATCCCCCTATCCATAATCTCATTAATCTCCCTCATAATCCTAAATTTTGGATCATCATTTAACCGGACATAAACCTCTTCATCATCTAGCTGTCGATGAATTTAAATATCATATTTAACCCTATCCATAACGACAACTGCACCCCCTTTGTCTGCCGGTTTCACAACAATCAACGGATTCTCCATCAGTTCTTTCAAGACTCTCCTTTCACCTGCAGACAAATTGGGTCTACCTAAATCATGCTGTTCTTTCAACTTTTTAATCCTGTCAGATGTCAATTTGATGTATGTCTCAACTACATGATTTGATTGGGGAGGACAAAAGTTTCTTTTAGATCTTAAACCAAGTTCTTTTAAACTGATCATACTCTCTTCATCCGCTGGATCTAATCTATCAACAACATCCCCCAAATTTCTGTCATGAAAAAAAACTTTTAAACGTAATCGTCTGAAAAAGTTTTGTAAATCAATTTCAAACTGAAACCAATCAAAAGGAGCTGACGGACTAAAGGATAAACCCTTGTTTAACACCCGAATTTGGAGATCTGATAATGTCATAGAAGAAATATTAACAACAAGATTCACCTCATTGTTTATTGTTGAGGATGACCTCTGGTGGTTGGTCTCCCCATCTCCACCCTCTGTTTGTTCCCTCTGCCCTTCTAATTTCTTCTTTTGTGCTCTACGGTGTTTCCGACCGCCCCTCCTGAGGCTTCTCCTCTGTCCTGACCTCGTATCTCTAAAAAATCGGACCTAGCTGACTCATCCGTTGAATCTGAATCCATAGTTGTATACCCAAATTTTGGACGATTAAACCTCTGGGTTTTCCTCTTGGTAGGACCATGCTGATTAAATTGGCCTTGCCAATTATAGACGTTCCCATTCTCATAATCCTCAAGATCCCTATACCACTTATCCCTCTTCAATCTCTCAACTTCAGTTCTATGTCTAACCAATTTCTGATTCAAACTTTCTTTAAACATATCATAGTCATTAGTAGTCAACAATGATTTGATTTGTGTCTCACACTCCAAGAGACCATTCTTCAATAATAAAAGTTCCTTTTGAAGATAATCTATATTCAACAGAATAACCTCAAATACATATTTGTTGTTAATAAATTCAAATTTTTTACAAAATTCCTCATCCTGTAAGAAAAATGTCGGATGTAGATTAGACCGCAAGCCTCTCGGTATGCGTTTTACCAGATAATATTCCATCAACGTATTCAAATGGAGTTCCACCGTAATCATCCTTTTATTGTCATGCTTATATTTCCGTTTAAGTATGTCAATGGAAGGTAAACTCAAAAAAGAAACATCGCATCTGGCATTATTCAATAGTCTCTAGACTTCCTCCTCTGTATACAAATAAGTACTCACATACGATTCATTAGTGGATGTAGTAGAAGGACAGAGTTCTGTAAATTCTCCAATGTTGGATTAACTCCTCGTGCACGATCCCCAGGCTCCATAATCAACAAAAAATCAAAAAATGGGCCAGCACTGAAGTCCTTAGTATGCAAAGTCCACACAAGCAAAAATGCAACAGATCGTCCTAAAGTGAGACAGCCTATTTCTCACTTCACTGAATACATACCAACAAAATCGAAATGGACGTCAGCATCAAAATTGCTCATTTAATAAAGAATCAGGAATACATAATGTGCAACGTTTCGGCTCAAAAAAATACTGTGGAGCCTTTTTCAAGCATAATGATTCAGCTTAAATTTTCACCATATATATATGTTTTACAAGTAACCACCCCCTTAGGGGACAACCAATTAACAACGTGCAGTCATATAAACATTGTATACAATGATTTATAACTCATATCATATATACCAAACTGTGTCATCAGTGTATATTAAAATATTTCCATTACTTACATAAGGTACCACTCATGGGATCAGTCGGTCAGACACGGTATACTCGGCGTCTATGTTCCCCGTCTGCTCATGACAGAGGGCCGCGCGCATGTCAATTACAGCCAACTCGCATAGATCCAACTGCGCATGTCTGTGAGGGCACGTAACTAGCTACAGGTCACGGACTCAGCGTGGTCAGTGCGCCTGCTCCAAGCCCCTACATACCGATGCATTATTCATATGGGGATGTATTACTTTCAAGAATAGGTGCATAATGCACTGCTAAATTCTTATAGTGTAAACGGGTCCTAGGAAACACCATTCATAAACATTGGGTAACGGGATCATTATGCTGAGATCCAACATCAAAATCCAGAAAAAAAGGTATCATAAAATATGACACCCATTCCCGGCATTGATGGCACTGTCCCCACTATGCATCACAATATGTGAATGCAGAGTGACGTGCAGGATCAATAATAGCTTATTCGTCCCAAACCCATGCAATATATGCAATCAGTGTATCCAAACAGCGGACCAGTCATAACTTAATAAGCATATTATATAATGTCAACCATATAGCATCCAATTGAGGAGCATCAAGGGAACGTAGAAAGTCCTCTCGTGTGATCCCATTCATCAATTTGTATCCTAAGGAAACATTAAAAAAATAATAAAAATAAGTGCAATGTTCAAGTGTAATAAAAACATAATAAAAACAATCAAAGCACAATACATATTATATTATATACAGAGAATCAGATCTTGTTAGTGTTAAACTCAATATTGAGACCATTGGGATGTAAACAATTCAACTCATATATCCATTTGAGTTACTTCTTTAATAGTAGTTTTTCTCGATCCCCACCTATTTTCATACTCAGAACATGGTCAATTACTCTAAATTTAAACTGTGAAATAGAGTGATTACATTCATTAAAATGATGGGCAACAGGTAAGTCTAAAATTTTTCTACGGATGATACTCTTATGTTTATTCATACGTTCTGTAACCTCCATTGTGGTCTCTCCCACATAAATCTTGCCACAAGGGCACACGATCATGTAGACAGCATATGTTGTACGGCATGTATATCTACCTCTAATTTTGATGGGTTTTCCTGACATTGGATGATAAAACGTATCACCCTTAATCATATTATTGCAATTACTGCAATTAAGGCAGGGAAAATTCCCCATCTTAGGGGGTGCCAAGAAAGATTGTCTCAAACCTGTTGGGGAAGGAAGATCAGACTTTACCAACTTATCTCGCAGGTTTTTACTTCTTCTATATGCCATCATAGGGACTTCAGAGAACTCTACAATATCCGGGAAATCTCTTTGCAAAATATGCCACTCCTTTCTCAATGTCTCAGATATCTTAGGGCCAATCCTACTATATGTAGACACAAAAGGAATTCTATAATTAGAGTCCTTCCTCTGTAATCTCAAAGTATCAGATCTTTTAATCTTCCTAACACTATCCTTATGTCTTTTGAGGAGTGGTTTGGGGTAACCCCTTTGAATAAATTTCTCACACATTTCCTCAATTTTCTCCTCAACTTTTGATTCCTCTGACACAATCCTTTTTACCTGCAATAGTTGACTCCAAGGTAGTGAGTCTACCATGTGTCTCGGATGGTAACTATTATAACTCAAGAGGTTATTCCTGTCCGTCTCCTTAACAAACAAATCCGTTTCTAATTTATCTCCTTTACTATAAAATTTTGTATCCAAAAATTCAATAGAGGTGTGAGAAAAAACCTTGGTAAACTTCAAACCTGCTCTACAACCATTCAAAAATGTATGGAAGAGCTCCAATTCCTCCACCGAACCAGTCCAAATCAAAAAAATGTCATCAATATAACGCCACCAACGCAGGATGTGCTCCGAGAACCCAGAATGGTAAATACACTCCTCCTCAACAGATTCCATAAAGATGTTTGCATAGGTAGGGGCCACAGGAGTGGTACCTTATGTAAGTAATTGAAAAATTTTAATATACACTGATGACACAGTTTGTTATATATGATATGATTTATAAAACATGGAAAACTATGTTCATATGACTGCACGTTGATAACTTTTAGTCCCCTAAGTGGGTGGTTACTTGTAAAACATATATATGGTGATAATTGAAGCTGAATCATTATGCTTGAAAAAGGCTCCACAGTATTTTTTTGAGCCAAAACGTTGCACATTATGTATTCCTGATTCTTTATTAAATGAGCAATTTTGATGCTGACGTCCATTTCGATTTTGTTGGTATATTTTGGAAAACCAGTCAGTTACTACCCAAATGGCCACATTACCAGCAGGTGGAGGTAGATCGGTAATAAAATCCATAGCTATATGAGACCATGGACAGTAAGGAATGGGCAATGGTTGCAACAGGCCTGCTGGTTTGAGGTGAGGCGTCTTGTTGCACACAATTAGTACACGATTCAACGAATTCTTTGATGTCCTTGATAAAATCTGGCCACCAATAGTAGCAAGAATTTAGTTGACACGTCTTTCATACACCAGGGTGGCTGGGGACCAGGGAGCAGTGTCCCCATTTTAGATTTCTCCCCCGAAGTGCAGGGCACACATATGTCCACCAGGGATGTGGAGTTCAGGCATTCTGGTGTGACGAGGATTGCGACGAGGAGTTGACTCTTCCCAAATAATATCAGAAGCATGGAAAAGGGCATCGGACTTAACGTTTTTCTCAGCTGGATGGAAATGGATCAAAAAATTTAACTAGGAGAAAAAGAGGAACCACTTGACTTATCGTGGGTTAAGGTGTTGTGCTGTCTGGAAGAATAAAGAGTATAAAAGGTATAGTGACCGGATGACGAGCCCCCTCCAGAAGGTGGTGCCTCTTTTCCAAGGCCAGCTTTATGTCCAGTAGTCCACAATTCCCGATCATGTAGTCCTTCTCCGTGGGAGAAAAAGTTTTGGAAATTAACCCACATGTGATGGTCTTGCCTTTAGGGTCTCTCTGTGTAAGGACCAAACCTGCTCCCACAGAAGAAGCATCGACCTCCAGAAAAAAGGCTTTCTCAATATCAGGTTGAGATGGGATGGGTGCTGAGGCAAATGCAAATGAGAGAAGGCATCTTCGGCCATCTTTGGTTACAGCTTTGGGTTGCCATTCTTCTTGGTGAGTGCAACAATAGGAGCCATCACCGTGGAGAAGTGTGGGATAAATTGACAATAATAATTGGCAAACCCCAAGAAGTGCTATATGGCTTGAAGGTGATTTTGTTGAGATCACGGTAATCTATATAGGCACGAAGTGAACTGTCCTTCTTTTCTACAAAGAAGATCCTGGTTCTGGCCGGAGACGAGGACTTACAGATAAAGCCCTTCTGGAGGTTCTCTTGCATGTAGGCTGACATGGTCTTAGTCTCTGGAATGGACACCGGATAGACCCTGCCCTAGACTAATACTGGACAGCAGGTCTATAGGACAATCGTACGGATGATGAGATGTTTTTCCGAAAATACATCAGCAAAGTCCTGATCTTCAGTAGGCAGACCTAGAAGAGGCTTGAAGGGCGTCAAAGGAGATGTGGGGTGCACCGAGTGAGGTGCTACAAGGCAGCGGGACTGGCAGTCTTGTCCACAGCGTGTGATTTCGCCCATCTTCCAAATAAGCACAAGGGCATGGCACTTCAACTATGGAATACCCAGAAGAATTGCTGAGGAAGAACAGGGTAACACATAGAACGTGATCTTCTCCTTGTGTAGTGCCCCCATGTGAAGTGACACTTCAGTGCAATACTGGATGGAGTCACTAAGGAGTTCTCCACTCACGGAGAAGATGACCAGTGGTTTATCAAAGCAGACCAGCAGGAGGAGATACTCCGTCACCAGGAAAGCGCCCATTAAATTCCCGTCTGATCCTGTATCCAGAAAGGCAGAAATGTGAACCTGTACACCAGAATCGGACATGATTTGCACGGGCATAGTCAGACATGGAGGGGGACTATTCACACCTAGGGACACCTCTTCTACGTGGCCTAGGTGTGTGCATTATGGGCAGTTTCTGTGGTAGTGCTCATGACTGGCACAGTAAAGACATAGGTTATCCTCATGCCGTTATGACCGTTCTTGCTGGGTCAGGAGGGCTGCATCCACTTGCATGGGTTTCACAACAGGCGGTTGTGGAGGCGAGAATGGAGGCCATTGAAACACGGGAGCCAGGTGGGGTTGACAGCGCGATCGGAGTGGTTCGCGTTTGTGATGTGGGTGGCCAAGTGAATAAGCTCACCCAGGGAGGAAGAAAGGTCCCATGTGGACAGCACATGTTTTACTCGGCTGGAGAGCCTTTTTTTGAACATGGCACATAGGGCAACTTCATTCCACGAGAGTTCCGAGGCCAGAGTGCAGAATTGAATGGGGAAGTCTTCGACAGAGGAGTCCCCTTGACCAGTGTCGTACTGGGATGCCTAGGGCCCACAGGTGGAGTTGCCTCTAGGGGCCCACCAATTGCCTTTTTATGGGCCCACCGGTGGAGTATATTTTAAGAGCCCACCCCTACAGCTACTGTAAATTACTGTAGCTACCTCCTATACTCTATTTATTGCTTTCTGCCTATCTTTCTATGCTTTTTTGCTTCTTCTGAGAATGTGTATGGAGTTAAAAAAAAACAACTTTAGGTCTACTATACCCAGGGGCCAACCGGGGATTTGCCCTATTCCCCTGTGGGCTAGTCCGAGCCTGCCCTTGACGCAGGTTCAGGAGTGATGTTTTGGCATTAGATGCACATGCAGGTTCCTTTAAGACATTGCGGAATTTTGCTAAGAAGGCCTAAAGATTAGCCATCACTGGGCTGCTTCTGGGGAGTGGCCCAAACCAGGGATTTCCTGGAGAGAAGACTAACCACGAATGCCATCTTGGAATGTTTGGTTGGAAGCTGGTTGGCCATTAGTTCCACATGAATGGAGCATTGCGTAATGAATCCCTGCAGATTTTAGGGTCCCAGTCAAACTTCGTTGGCAAAGACAATCAGAGCTTGAGACCGATGGATGCCACACGGACCGCAGGCCACCAGAGAAGACTGTGACTGCTGCTGCTGGGTGGAGAGGAGCTGCTGTATCATGGCGGACAAATGATACAGCAGCTGTGCCTGTTGCATCAGTTGGGACTGTTGAGCCACGATGGTGGCTCGGCCAAGGCACCTTGGCAGGATTTATGGTCGATTCCAACTGTAACACTAGATTTACTGTAACGACAGACCAGAGGTATAGATCCACTGGACCACCGCAAGTATTGGTATAGGCCACGCCAGGGAGTGGAATCTAAATAGGCCTGGTATTCACCAGAGCCAGCAGGTTTGGTTTGCTGCGGCAGAACACTACCAGGTCGTTACTCCTGACGCGACTTGCTTGTGGTGGTAGCTGAAGTGTAGTCTGGTACAAAATCATGAAGCAAATGGGGACAGGCAGGAAGATCAGGACCGGTGGCAAAGGTTCGTGGTCAATAGACAAATGGAACTGGTACAAGGAAATGACAGAAACAACTTCTGGAATGCTTTCTCACATAGGCTAGGGCACTATGGATTTGGCGGGGAAGTCAGAGACAGGCTGAGGGATATAGGACCAGTGCCCGGCAATTATTCAATTAACGGCTTTCTGCTGGCCCTTTATATTTCACAAGGCCTATGCACCCGCACCCTTAGGAGCAGGACCATGCCTACCAATCAGCAGAAACAGTGCAGAGAGCGAAAAGAGGAAGGTTATGGGGGCTGGAGGCCGGCATTTGGCTCGCGGCGCCATTCTCTGATACGTCAGGGTCACGGGTACGTCTGCGGCTTGGAGTGAGAGCCGCAGGAGTCTCCGTGACACTTATGGGTATGTTTGATGTATTTTCCAGAAGCTTTTCTGCCATCTACACTAAACATAGTTAAATGATATATGAACAGAATATGAACAGAGCTTAACATGCAAAATGAAAACAAAACAGTCATCTGCACAAATTTTCCTTACCCTTACTGGTAGTATTATTCAAACCTGTCCCTGTTTGACACTTGTTTGAATGAACCCAAATTTTGTTACTCTGGCCTTAACCCTAATCCTGTTCATAACCATAACCTTAAAGGGTTATTTCTATTTGATTAGCTTTAAACATGTAGGCAATGATAAAAAGAAGACTATTATCAAACTGCTCTGATTTTGCTTCATTTCAGGTTTTGAGCAGATCTTATCTCCTACTTTTATACACAGGCTTCCCTAGTTACCGGCCACCTCACTATGCTCTGTCAAGCTCCAGCAGTGGTCGGGATAGTGGCATATTATTACTGTTTCTTAGCTGCAAGATGGGAGCTTGTTTATTTCAATTATTGACAAGCTTAACCCTTTAGAGCTTTGTGCCCTGCTGTTTAGAAATCTCCAACACTAGTCTCCCTCTAACAAGATCAGCTAGGAACAGAAGAGTTGATATGTAAACCACTGCTGCGAATCCACCTGCAGCCTGATATGAAAGTGGGAGTCTGAAGCTGGCTGTGGCTCTGCATGGTAAGACAATTTGGGTAATTTTTTTTTTTTTTTTTTTAATGGGTTAAGTTACCTATTCCCTTCCAGTGCTCCCAGTTTTGCAACATCATTGATCTGGCTTCACTTTCATCACTTCCCAGAGCTACATGAAAGTCACCTCTGACATTGGAAGATAAGTGATGTCAGGTGGAAGTGACATTGGAGAGACAGCTCTGGGGAAAACAAGTAAATTAGTTTATTTAAACCATGTAAAAATACCCCAAAACCTAACCACAATTTATAGTTGTGTTTTTAGTTGATTTGGATATGACCCAAATCTAAAGTGCAACATTATCTACTAGCAATGGGAGATTAACAGCATTTTTTATTATATCTAGATTTTGCTGAACCCTTTGGTTGATGGCCTCGATTTGCCATATAAGGAAATTAGATGGGTTGTATCATGAAATCACCTTCTCAGATTAAGACCACTGCTACTTTCGACCACTACAGGGAAAATGTAGTATTGAATGCTGGATATTGTCACGGATGCCCCTGCGACCCGTGTCCCGATGCCGAGCGGCGCCTCGTTCCGCATGTCGGGTCGGGGGTCAGCTCGCCCCCCTGCCGGTGCCCAAGTCCTCTTACCTAGCCACGCTCCTGCTCCGTCCGTCTCTGTCCTGAGGCGCGCGCCGGCAGTTTGAAATTTAAAGGGACAGTGCACCGGTAATTGGCCATTACCGGACGCTGCTCCTATTTAAGCCGGCCTTTTCCTGGTAACCCTCCCGGGATCTTTAGTGCCCTTTTGCCTATTGTGAAAGCGTTCCAGAAGCCTTGTCTTGATTACCGTGTACCGAACCGCTTACCTACGTTTATTGACCACGAATCTTCCCCGCCTGCCCTGACCTTCCTGCCTGTCCCCTGACTACAAGACTGCCAGTGGAAGCGACCTTGTAGACTCCCGCCGCAGCAAGGCCATCCCGCTTTGCGACGGGCTCTGGTGAATACCGGGACCTACTTAGAGTCCGCTCCCTGGTGTGGGCTTCCACCATCGCTTGCGGTGGTCCAGCGGATCCACTACCGCAGACCGTTACAGTAAGATCCGGCCATGGATCCCGCCAAGGTGCCACTGCCTAGTTTGGCAGCTCTAACGACCGTTGTTGCCCGACAGTCACAGCAACTAGGTCAACAGGTATAGCAACTGAACCAGTTGTCCACCATGTTGCAGCAACTCATCACCGCCCAGCAGCAGCAACCTTCGCCATCTCCCATGGTTGTTCCAGCTTCGGCGGTTCCTCTGGCCCTGGGGGGCCTCAAGTTCCGGCTGTCGCTCCCGTCCAAGTTCGCGGGGGCCCCGAAAACCTGCAGGGGATTCATCACCCAATGTTCTATGCACGTGGAGCTGATGGCCGATCAGTTCCTGTCCGAACATGCAAAAGTGGCGTTCGTGGTGAGTCTGCTCTCCGGGAAGGCCCTGGCACGGGCCACACCGCTGTGGGACAGGAACGATCCGGTAACAGCGGACTTTCCCGTCCTTTCCCCAGGAATTCCGCAATTGTTGTTTGAGGAACCCGCACTGCATCCTCCGCCGAGACAGCCCTCCTAACCCTGTGCCAGGGTGATTTGTCCGTGGGAGACTACGCGGTGCAATTCCGCACCTTAGCCTCAGAACTTTCTTGGAACGAGGCCGCTCTGTGCACCACCTTTAAGAAGGGACTCTCCAGCCGAGTTAAGGATGTGTTGGCCACGAGAGACATCCCATCTTCCCTAAGTGACTTGATCCGGTTGGCTACTCGCATTGACTGCGCTTCACCGAAAGAGAAGACCAACTTCGGCAAGAGCTAGCCAAATCTCGTCGGTTCCCACGCCTGGCCCCCGGTGTTCCAGAAGCCTCCTGTGCCACAGTCGCCAACACCCACTGAGGAGCCCATGCAGATTGATTGGGTTCAACTCACCGAGCAAGAGTTGGCCCAGCGTCGGCAAAGGAACCTGTGCCTCTACTGTGGCAGCCCAGGGCACTTCCGGAGGAATTTTCCCCAGCGTCCCAAGCATGCGGGAAACTGCCACACCTAGGTTCTGTGGGAGAGGCGTTCCTAGGTGCAAATTCCTCCTCTCCATGCCTGATCATGCCGGTACAGGTCATGACCGATGCTGGCCTCTCATTTCAAGACTCGGGATTTCTGGACTCGGGCTCAGCTTGGAACTTTATCCACCAGTCGCTAGTGATGCAGTATCGTGTCGCGGTGGTCTGCCTTGAAAAGCCGCTAGTGATTTCCTCGGTCAGCGGGGAGCTGCTTAGCGACACCATACAATTTATCACCAAACCATTGTCTCTCCACATAGGGGTCCTCCATAAGGAAAAAATCTCCTTCTACGTGTTGCCTCGCTCCTCTTTGGCGGTCCTCCTCGGGCTTCCATGGCTACGGCTCCACTCTCCTACGCTGGACAGGATAACTGGAGAGGTAACTCGCTGGGGTCCTAATTGCCTGAGTCGCTTGCCCGGTGCTTCTCTGCTCGTGCCCGACCCTCCGCGAGCCGTTGCCCGGTCTACCAGCTGAATATTTGGAGTTCGCCGATGTGTTTTCAGAGAAACAAGCAGAGATCCTCCCACCACATCGTCCATACGATTGCCCAATAGATCTGCGGCCTGGTACCAGTCCTCCTCGGGGCAGAGTCTACCCATTGTCCTTCCTGAGACACAAGCCATGTCGGAGTATATTCGGGAGAATCTCCAGAAGGGGTTTATACGAAAGTCCTCTTCTCCAGCGGGTGCGGGATACTTCTTCATAGAAAAGAAGGACGGTTCCTTACGGCCCTGCATCGATTATCGGGGCCTGAACAAGATCACGGTGAAGAATAGATATCCGCTGCCGTTGATTACGGAACTCTTTGACCACCTTCGAGGAGCTAAGGTCTTTACCAAGCTGGATCTGAGGGGGGCCTACAATTTGGTCCGTATCCACAAAGGCGATGAATGGAAGACGGCGTTCAACACACGGGACGGGCACTTTCAGTACCTGGTCATGCCATTCGGTCTGTGTAATGCACCTGCCGTCTTCCAAGAGCTCGTGAATGACATCTTCAGAGATCTCCTCTACACCTGTGTCGTGGTCTACTTGGACGACATTTTGGTGTACTCTCCCGATCTCGAAACCCACCACTGCCACCTCCGTCAGGTTCTGAGGCTTCTCCGAGCTAACCACCTGTATGCCAAGCTGGGGAAGTGCCTCTTCCATCAAGCCAGCCTTCCATTTCTGGGATACATCATCTCCGATCAAGGCTTACGGATGGATCCAGCGAAACTGTCGGCCGTGTTGCAGTGGCCACGACCAGTCAGCCTGCGAGCCATACAGCGATTCCTGGGGTTCTGCAACTATTACCGCCAATTCATTTCACACTTCTCCATGCTAGTGACTCCTATAGTGGTTCTCACGAAAAAACACGCTAACCCTCGTAGCTGGCCCTCCGAAGCCGAGGAGGCATTCTCTAAGCTCAAGACTGCCTTTGCCACTGCATCTGTCCTGTCGCGGCCGGACCCCGCAAAACCCTTCTCGCTGGAAGTTGATGCCTCATCAGTGGGGGACGGAGCAGTTCTTACGCAAAAAGGACCCACGGGCAAGACGGTCACATGTGGTTTCTTTTCCAAGACATTCTCACCGGTGGAGAGGAACTACACTATTGGCGACTGGGAGCTATTAGCCATCAAGCTGGCATTGGAGGAATGGCGTTATCTACTGGAAGACGCTCGCCGTCCCATCTGTATCTACTCAGATCACAAGAACCTCCAGTACCTCCAGACGGTTCAGCGGCTCAATCCGCGCCAGGCTAGGTGGTCGCTTTTTTTGTCCCGGTTTGACTTTCAGATCCACTTCCGTCCTGCGGAAAAGAAGAATGTGAAGGCAGATGCCCTCTGCCGTGCCTCCGATGTGGTGGGTGAAGAAGTGTCTCCTGAACACATAATCCCTCAAGAGCACCTTATCTCCACAGCCCCTGTCGACCTCCGGAAGGTTCCGCCGGGGAAGACATACGTAAGGCCTCTGCTCCGCAGGCGTATCCTGAAGTGGGGACACTGCTCATTGGTGGCTAGTCACCCCGGTGCTCGTAAAACATTCCTCCTGATATCTCGGTTCTATTGGTGGCCAGACCTCGTTAAAAATGTCAAGGAGTTCTCCTCCTGTGCCCGCAACAAGACACCTCGTCACAAGCGGGCAGGCCTACTACATCCACTACCCATACCTACTCAACCATGGTCTCACATAGCAATGGACTTTGTAACCGATCTTCCTCCTTCGGCTGGCAGCACCGTTGTCTGGGTGGTCACAGATCGGTTTTTCAAAATGGCGCATTTTGTCCCTTTGCTGGGCCTGCCGTCTGCCCCTCACCTGGCTGAGCTATTTTTTCGCCACATTTTCCGGTTACACGGACTTCCCCCTCGATCGCTCGGAGGGGGGTTCAGTTTCGTTCCAATTTTGCCGGGCCCTTTGTTCTAAACCCCCAGTAAAACTTGACTTCTCCTCACTTCCCACCCCCGACAATGGGGGGATAAGTAACGGGTTCTGGGATGTTACCTGCCATTTATTCGGCTCGGCAAATGCGGTTCCAATTTGTTTCCCTGGGCAAAATTTTTTCATAAAATTTTCCCCAAATCAAATCTGGGGGTCCCTCTCCCTTCACATTGTGACGGCAGATCCCCCCCCCCTCCCCCCGCTAGCACCCAATAGGTTTCCCAGCTGCTGACAATATGTCCGGCTGAGCACCATCTGGGCCCCCTAAAACCCCCCAATCTCTGCTCCGTGCTTCAGGCGCATGAAGGCGAAGCAGATAAAAGAAAAACCCCTCCCCCCCCTGTCTTCCCCCCGGGTGAAAAGGTTCCCGCCCCAAAACCCAACCTACAAACTGGGACCCCCCCCTTTTTTAGGACCTTTTCGGGCCCTTAAGGCTTAAACCCCGGTGGCCCTATAAATCCGCCCACCCACCAGGCCACCCCAAATCTTTCATGCCCCCGTACAAAACCCCCTGCCCAAATCTTTCCCGGAAGGGTCCCCTCCCCATTTTGGGCTGATCCTTATTCTTTGGGTAAAGGGAAAATTTGGGTATGGGGGGACTAAGGGGGAAGCGATTTTTTTTCCGGACTGAAAGGGTTTCGGGCCCGAGGAAAGGTCTGGGAGTCGGGGGAGAACATTTGGACCGCACATCATCCAAAATTTTTCTCCATAACAAAGGGGGGGGCCCAAGGGGGGGGGTACTGCCCGGGAAACCCCCTGGACCCTCACCCCCCTGGCGCGGCGCATCTGTGCCCGAGCCGAGGGGCGCCCCGCACCCCCGGGGGTGGGGCCCGGGCCCCCCCCCCTCCCGGGCCCAAAACCATTCCCCCAGCCATGCTCCGCTCCGTCCGCTCTGCCCGCGGCACGCGCGGCCCCCCCCTCCTAGGGTGCGCGCCGGCAGTGGAAATTTTAAAGGGACAGTGCACCGGAAAAAGGGCCCATTCCCGACGCGCCCCTTTTTTAAAGGCCCTTTTCCTGGTAACCCTCCCGGTTTTTATCCCTTGCCTATTTAAAAGGGTTTTCCGAAGCCTTGTCTTGATTACGTGTCCCAAACCGCTTCCCTTTATTGACCACAATCTCCCGCCTGCCTGACCTTCCTGCCTGCCCCGCCCGAGCCTCCGACGTTTTGTACCTCGCCTCCCCTTGGCCGCCACCGAAGCAGTTCCGCCAGGGGAACGCCTTTAACCCCGCCGCAGCAAGTCCATCACCTTTGCGGGGGCTCGGGTAAAACCCGGGGACCTACTTAGTTTCCGCTCCCGGGTTGGGGGTTCACCCATCGCTTGCGGTGGCCCAAAGGGATCACACCGCAGACCTTTACAGATTTTTAAATGAATTGCGGGAAAATATTTACATGGACGCTTTTGTCTCATAGGAATTTTTTTTTAGCAAGTAACTAGAGTGGGCAATGTTTCAAACGAAGGGGAATTCTTTAGAATTTCGGAAAATTTCGTTCTGCAAACCCGAAGTTTGGGGTATTGCGGGAAACAAAGCACTTATTTATTGGAAAATGGCCGAAAGCACATGGCGTTACGGGCCAGAGAACTCTTTGAGAAAAAAGTAACCCCCTAAATGACATGTGCAGACAGAACCCTTTTAGCCCCAAATGGGCTTCTGGACATCACAGCCCATAAATAGGGATCCCATCTTAAAATCCTCACACTTTCACTGTCTTCCTTCATAAGCATGACTGTGCGCACTATATTAAACTTTTAAAAAACCCACATCGTTTTATCAGTACTGGGGGGGGAAAACCTTACAATTGGTGTCATTTGCCACTTGCTTTTAAAACCCCGTTTTTTAAATTTTTTGTAGTTTGTGGTATTCTCCCCCAAAGTCCAGGGGGGGTGTACTTTGTCCCCTTTAAACCTCAATTTCATTGGTTGCGTAGTGTATTTAATACCCAACTTAATTTTTAACCCCTTGATTGTGGTTAATTTTTACTAAAAAAAGGTGCTTTTTTTTTTTTGTCCCCCTAATGCCTAATTTACCTTTTGGTTTTTCTGTAGGGTATTTTATCACAAGGTTAAAATTTTAAACCCGACTGTGGGGTAATTTTAGTAAAATCGGGTGTTTTCTTTTTGGGCCATTACGCCCAAAAATTTCATTGGTTTTCTGTCGATATTTCATACACGGGTTAATAAACTTCTTGATTGTGCGGTAATTTGGACAAAATAAGGATGTTTTTACTTTTTATCCTGTGTACACCAATTTACATTGGTTTTTCTGAAAAATATTTCATCACAGGCTTAATTTTAAACCCTTTCTGTGGGGTTTAAATTTGGGGTAAAAAAAAGGGTTTTATTTTTTGGGGCCTCACAGATACCCAATTTTTATCTTTTTTTTCTTTACCGTATTTCATACAAAAGGCTTAATTTTAACCCCTTACTGTGGGGGTAATTTTTAAATTTGGAGTAAAATACAGGGGGTCTGTATTTTTTGTCCCTATACCCAATTTACTCTTTTTTTTTTTTTCCCCCCCTTTTTTGGGGGTTTTTATTTTTTTTTAATAATTTAACGGATATTTTATACCCAAGGGTTAAAAAAACCTCTTGATTGGGGGAATTTTTGAGCAAAAACAAAGGGGGGTGATTTCGCCACATCACCCTGAAAAACCCTCAACTTTCAACCCGGGGGGTTTTTTTTAAGAGTTAATTACCTTTTTGTGGAAATTTTTTTTGTCAAATTGAGGTTTGTTATTTCGCGCCTAAAAAAAAATTTTAAAACCCCCACCCAGTCCTTTTGGGTATTGCATCTGTGGAAGCGTAAAATTTTTTTATTTTGGGTATTCTGTTTTAAAGCTGATACAGGAGCCCTCCAAAAAGGGGAAAAAGGGGGGCATCAGTAATTTTGCTTTTACTAATATAATTTGCCATTCCCTTTTTTCCTTCAGTGTTGCTTTTAAAAGTCAATAATCCATCAATTAAAGCCAAAAAGAAACAGGGGATGATCCCAAAAATAAGTAAAAGGGAAAATTTTATGTGTTTGTGTTTTTTTATCCATCCGCTTTTTGGGTACCAACTCATCTGACAATCGATACAACAAAGAACGTGTTACTAGCCTTCGGCTCTCCAAAACCAGCGTTGTTTTCCCTTTTCATTCCTTGTGACAATTAAAAAAGGGGGGTCCCAAAAAAGTGGAACTCATAGAGTGGTGGGGGGTGGAAACAGCATTAGAAAACCACAGGGTGGTCAACTGAGAGAGTGGTCAGTTGGCAGCAGCATGAGTAGGCCACAGAGTGGCAACTGACAGATTGTGGAGGAGGCAGCAGCATGATTAGGCTACAGACTGGCACAAGTACACAGTGTGGAGGTGGCGGCAGCAACAGCAGCAGTATCAGGCCGGAGAGTTGCACAATGTCATAATTTTGAGGTGGCGGCAGCTAGGTGACATAACAAGGAGGTGGCAGTAACAGCAACATCAAGCACGAGAGTGACATGTTGACATAGCCTGGAGATGACTGCAGCATGAGGAGACCTGAGTGGTGAGGTGGCAGCAGCATCAGAAGGCTACGTAATAGCCCAGTGAAGAGTGGGGAGGTGGGTGTCAATACCAGTCCCTGGTAAAGATGGTGGGTGGTAGAAGGAGGAGCTGGCAGCAGATGTGGGGCATCAGGCGGGTGGCAGCATCAGAATAGTAGCTGAGACAGATAGCCAAAAGAATCCAGGGTTCAGGGTCTGCTCCAGGGGGTGCTGCTGCTGGTGGGTACCTAAATTACTAAAGGGGGTGAAGAAAGCTGCTCATCAACAACTCCAGACTCAGGTTGCTGCTGTTTGAGCTGGTACTGCTCCTGGTTTAAAAGTCAGAAGATATATGTTTTTTAAAGAGTATTCTATTAAAGTTGTATAAAATTTCTTACCACGGTTCAACCATTTTCATTTGCTACTAATGTAAGCAGGGAGGGAGAACCTGTGTTACGAACCCTGGAGGCAGAACTCAGTATAAATATAAGTTAATATTAAAGGTGTAAGCTTTTTGTGAAATGCTCCTAACCCAACATCCCTCCACAGCAGACGTGGCAGTGGTACATGAGCATTGATGAACCACCCGGTCAGACCTGCTAGAGGATGGACAATGGCGCAGATAGGGAGCGGCCAACTGATTACATAGGCCGACTATAGTACTTGAGTTTGTCCTCTTTCTCAGCAGGTGAAAAAATGCCCCCATTTGGGACCGGTAACGAGAGCCAGAAGTCATCCCTCTGCCGGATGGTGACAATTAAGCTGTCACTAGCCAGGCAAATCAAAGAAAAAAAAAATTGTGTGTCTGTTGCTGCCAACAGGCTGTCGCTTTAGGCATACGGCCCTTGATGTGGGACAACTTGAATGAGTGAAGCGCAGCCGACGAGGCGGGACATCACTGATTTAATCAGTTGTCCTGTTGCCGGCAGAGAAAGAGGAGGGCCCAGCTGCTCCGGTCACAGCGCTCAGGAGGAGCAAGTGCAGGTCATCAAGAGCAGCTGTGACCAGACCCGTAGCGAGGCCCACCCTCAGCAGCACCGGGCCCCAGCCATACATAGCGGCGCAGCGCCGCACTCATCGTTGTACAGAGAACAGGCCATAGACCTGTTCTCTGTACTATTATTATGAAGGCCCCTCCTTGCCTCACAGACTGGCCGGGCCACGTACGGGAGTACTGACTGTACCCCCCTAACGGTGGCCCTGGTCCTGGCGACTGAAAAATAATGTGGCCTCCTCAAAGGGCCTGAGCAAACGACAGGTGTCACGAATGAGCTGCCACTGGCTGACATCAAAATTACACAGGTGAGTACTCCTGTCCACTTGGATCATCAAAAAATCATTAATGCCCTTTCTCTGTTCATCCATTCTGTTCTCTGTTCATTTTCCTGTTCATCAATTTCTCCCTGTTTATCAATTTCTCCCTGTTCATTCATTTCCCCCTGTTCATCAATTTCCCCCTGTTCATCAATTTCCCCTTGTTCATCAATTTCCCCCTGTTCATCGATGTCTGTTTTTCTCTGTTTATAGTTTCTCTGGTCTGTTTAGCTCAAGGAGGGTGTGCTTGGCAGTGTAGGAATGGCAGAAGTGCATTCAAAGTTTCCTCTCCAGTTCTGTGAATGGTGCAGATTCCACCTCTTGAAAAGGGAAGGACTGCAGTACCACCAACTTGGACAGGAGCATGATCAGCTTCTGCACTTAGGGATGGCTAGACACTTACTGCTGTCTCTTGGCAATTGTCTCGGTGAACGACTGCTGGCACCATGAGTGCCGAGGAGCAGGAGTATCTCTACCGATAGATGATGTTAAAGACAGGGAGTTGTCTTCGGTAGAGGTGGTGAAGCTTTGACTGCCTGAAATGGGAGGCATGCCACTGAAAGCTGTTGCTATTGCTGCGACAGGATGGACCACCACATCTGAAACTCATTTCTCCCAGGTCACTGTATGGTGATGCTGCATGATGTTCATGCAGGGCTGTGGTGCCAACGTTAGGCCCCTGGTCATGCTTTACTTTCTGCCCACAGATTCAACATATAGCCATGTTTGCCTCCTCTGGTGTCTTGTCAAATAACTGCCACAGCGCTGAGTAGGTGATTTTACCACTAATGCTCCGCACTGACTGACTGTTACCGCTGCTGCCGCGATGATCCCCTGTGCCGCTACTTTCTGGGACCTCGCACTGCTGCCACCCTGCCGACTCCCAGCCACACTACCGACTAGCGGGCTGCGCCACTGCCTGACATGCAAGCTGCCACTCTCTTCTCCCAATGATAATGATGAAGCCCTTGCTTCCAGGGCTGGGACAATGGGTAGTCGAAGGTAGGCGACCGCCTAGGGCGCCACTTCATCCCAGGCAGAAAAGCGGGCACAAGAAGGCATGGAAAGGGCTGAATTTTCCATTTGGGTGACACTTTATGCCTTGTTTAACTAGGGCACCAGAATACCTTGTCCCAGCCTCACTTGCTCCTATGTGCGATTGGCTACATTGATTAGTCTTTTCCTGTCACCGCCGTCCTCCTCAATGGTGTCGCTGTACAAAGCCTGACCGCTCGCAACATAACCCCCCATGCCACTCTCCTCATCACTACTTACCCGTTTCTGCAATAAGCAGCGGATATCTTCCCCACCTCCTTGCTGCCCACTGTCCTCAAATAGTTGGTCCTCACTGTATAGTGGCGCAGAGGCCACAGCACATAGTAGTTCTCTGGGTGTGGGAAGCGAACGGGACAGAGGTGGGTTGAGGACAGGTGAGGGCCCCTCACCTGCTTCCGGGTCATGCCAAGTAAGGGTTGTGTCTGCCGACTCTTGGCTGTGGTTGTCAGATGTCATCTGGGAGAAAGTGGATGGCCTAGTCAACTATTCGTGAAGCATGGGCTTGGTGGTCAACACACGGCTGCTAGATAACAACGGAAGCGTTGGCCTCGCGGGTTGACCCCTGCTGTGACATCCCCTTACTGTGCTGCGACCTGTGCCGGCTCCAGGAACCTACTATTGTGTTCTTTAAGGACATTGTAGTATCTTGGCCCTCAGTTCGGTTCTTTCAAGCTGGTGCTGACGTTACCTTGTCAGGCTGCATTCCCACTTCAGTTATTTGGTCAGTTTTGCCCCTGTAAGTGCCCAGGGAATTGAAGAGTGAAGCGATTCTTAGAGCGGCGGCTGTCATGTGTGTGTCATACTAAAACACAGCATTGTATGAAGACCAAACCACGCTCCCTATGCATATTTGAGCATGGCACAATGTTCGACATCACCCTACAGGCTCTCTGCAGCCAGGAAATAGCTGTTTTTTAACGCGATTCGCCACAAATAAATTCCGGTGAAAATGATTTTTGTCATAAAATTCAGCGAACTTGGCGAATCGAATTTTTGAGAAATTTGCCTATCTCTACAAGTAACCTTACTCTCTATAATATCCAAATGCATGGACACCTTTGACACCTATCCTCTATCAATCAATTAGCTATCTTACATCTATCTATCCGTCTGTCTAATAATAAATCAATAACTATTACTATTATTCATCTTTCTATATATTTTTGTTGATTTATTATTTTTATCAAATACAAACTGCCTTTCTTTTTAACTGAAAGAGTTTAATTAAAACCCTTATTTCAGAACTTCCCTAGGGCTACCTCTTTCTTCAGAGAGAAATGTTGATTTATCATTTCTGAAAGTGAATACAGTTTGTCAAAATATTTTTATTACTGATGTAGAAAGGCTTACAATTAAAAAATGTAAATGATGTATTTAAAAAAAAAAAAATTTAATGGCAGATGTATTATCCATTTAAAAGTAAATAAGAAGCCAGTGCACGCTTTTCATAGAATTTGGCCATCCATTAAATGGATATTGAATTTTTCAAGGGCTTATATCCATTCATTGATTTTCTTTGGCAAGAGAAGCATTTAAGATGATATTTGTGAATTCCTGTAACTACTATGAAAAACAATACAGTTAAAGGGTGTTACAGAATAGAAATTAGCAATAGTTCTAATATCATATTTAATAGAATTTTAACGTGGTTGTGGGGTTTTTCATTCTTTTCTCAGTTAACCCAAAAAGGGGAAAAAAAAATTTATTGGGGAAAAAGTTTAATTTTTTAACTATTTAAAAAGAAAAGGGTCTTTTAAGGGAAAAAAAAAGATTAAGTTTTTTCCCCGCTGCCCCGTGAATTCTGGATCAAGGGTCATTTGTTGCATAGTTTACATAGCAAGTATTTTTGGTTTGGGGAAAAAAAAAAAAAAAAAAAAACTGCCCAAAAAAAAGTTCAACCCAAAGGGGGGGGGAAAAAAAAAAAAAAAAAAAAAAAAAAAAAAAAAAAAAAAAAAAAAAGTGGGGTTTAGGGCAAAGGGGAAAGGGGAAAAATTTTTAAAGGGAAAGTTTTTTCCCCCAATTAATGAAGGGCTTTGGAACCCATGGGGGCAAAAGAACCCAAACTGTTTACAAGGAAGATTTCATTCCCGATTTCCCCGAGTTGCCATCAACGGGGCCCGATAAATTTTTTGCCCGCTACTTAGTGTTAAAAACTATTTTTTGTAGTAAAAAAGGGTTTTCCCAAAACCCCTTTTATGAAAACCCCTTTTTCTGTTTTTTCCTGTTTAACCCCCCTTTCCCCTGGGGAGGGTTTTTCCACAAAATTCACAGTTTCCGGGCCCCGGTGAGAAAGGTTTTTTTTCCTCTGGAGGTTTTTTAATCCTTTTTTACTCCCGTGAAGGGAAAAGTTCCCCTTTTCTTTTAAGGGGACTTTATATTAAAAAAAGTTTTTTTTTCCCCAAAAATTTTTTTTAGGGGCCATTTTTTTGGGTTGTTCACAAAACGTTTTGCCGATCCGGGTTTTGGGGTCCGTTTTGCGCAAGCAAAGCGGGGTCCGAAAAAAAGGAAACAACAATTTGTCAGTGTGGGTTAACATTCTTTCCCAAAGTTTAAAAGTGCATGCCGTTTCCCCCGGGGGGAAAACCCCCGAAAGCGCTTTTGAAGCTCCCTGACTCCAATTTTCGGGAAAACCCTTTGAGAAAAAACACGTCAAATCCTTTCTTGCGCTTTTTCAACCCCAAGGGGGGAATCCCCCCTAGGAAACAATTGGGGTTTTCGATTTTGGGCTCCCCAAAACAGATCCAAAAACCGCCATACATTTGATTTAAATTTTTTTGGGTCCGCTTTTGGATGCCAAAAACGCATTGGGAAAATTTTTTAAATGTTTATATATATTATAAAAAATTTTGCCCTTTTCCTCTGCTCCCCTCTCATCTAGCTCCTCACATAAACCCTCCCAAACTTTTTTTCCCCTTTGCTTTACCCACCCCTTTTGGAACTCATTTAACCCCAAAACAACAGACTCTCCCCCCAAAATTCACCAGTTTTAAAAGCAACCTGGGGAAAAAAACCCCTTTTCTTTTTGGATAGGGGCCCACCAAAAAAACCCAAAATTAAACCCCACCCCCCACTTTCCCCCGGTCCCCGGGGAAGGGATGTTTTGCCCCACCCTTCGGGCTCTCCCCCCCTTCCTTGTAGAAAATTTTTAAAACCCCGCGGGCTGGGTCCTCTTTCCCCCTTTTGTTTTTAGGGGACAATTCCCCCACCACCCTTGACCCCAGTTTGCTCCTTTTTCACACAAAAACAGAAAACCCCCAACATCAACAGGGCAAACCCCCGGCACAAAAGGGCCCCCACTTAACAACTGAAGGGCGAAAACTTCCAGAATTTTCAGGGGAAAGCCGCTGGGGGGGGGGAAAAAAAAAGGCCGCCCCCCACCGACGGAAAACCCTTTTACCTCTTAAAAAACAAAACGCTTTTTAATGCATTTTTAATCTGCAAACACTACCACCCCCCAAACAGGGTTACTTCCCCCATCTCATAGGGCCCCCCTTGTCTTTTACAACCCCAGACATTTTTTCAACACCTTCAACTCTCCCCCTTTTTTTCGCCCCCACACCCCCCTCCCCCATCCCCTAAAAAAAGGGGCGATTTTTCAAATCATTTTCTTAAATTAAGGTTTAAAACCCCATCAGAGAAAAATTTACCCCCTCAGCCCCCCCAAACCCCCCTCAAAACCCCAAACCCTCGCCATTTACCCACCCTCAAAAACCCTGACACAACCCCAGTGGGAAAACTTTCCATAACCTGCTGTTTAAAACCCCCCCTCTCTAGTGTCCAAAAACCAACCCCCACTACCTTAAAACCCGAACCCCCTGGGCCCTCCTAACCCCATTTCCCAGAAACCCCGCCCCGGGTTTTTTCCCACCCTACCCATTTTTTCAATCCCATCATTTTAAACCCCTGGCCCCTCTTTTCCCCCCTCTCTTTTTAAAAAAACCACACCCTCCCACCTTTTTTAAAAAAACCATTTTCCTTTACCCCCTTTTCCCCAAAGTTTCCCAAAATTTTCGCCCCTTTTCACTGCTCCCTTTTGCCCCCCAAACTCCTTTAGCACCCCCTTCTAACTTCCCGCGGGCCCCCACCTCTCCCCAAACCCCTCTCCTTTTTCCCACCCAAAACAGGCCCTTTCCCCGGGCCCCCCCAAACCACTCCACTTTAAACTTTTCCCCAAAACCCAAAGGGCACCAACGACCCTAGTAACTCTAAAACCTCAGCCAATACTCCGGTTTTTTTTTCCTCCAGACCTGTTTCCTTTTTGGGGCCTTTTACACTGGTCGACCCCTTTCCCTCCTGCTACAAAACCTTCCTTTTCCCCCGGGGGTTTAAAGGGCCTGGCCCTCCCCCTGGATCCTTCAAAGCCCTCTGAACGGGGGCCCTTCAGTGGCTCTCACTCCTGCACCCCTCCTCCTTTCCCCCCCCGCTCTCTGTTGGTTTTCCCTAGGGGCCTCTCCTTTGGGCCCAAATCCTCTTCTATACTACACTCTTGGTTTTTTTGGGGGCAGCTCATAGCCTCGGGATGGCTTTTTAAAAATAACCCCCCTGTATGCGGAAAGGAAAACCCAGCTTTAATCCCGGTTTCCCGACATTTTTCTCCCTTCCCCTTTGGGTTTTCCCAAAAAAATGCCCATTTTTTTTTCCCCCTTTTCCTCCTTCTTTTTCCTCCCGTCGGAAACTTTTTTTTAAAAAATTTAAATGTAGAATTTTTTAAAAACACAGAAAAACATTTATCTTTCCCACGCCCCCTTTTTACCCCTCCCCCTCTGATCCTCTATCACTGTTAATGGGGCCCCACCCCTAAAACCCGCTCCCCAAGTCCTTGCCTTGGGTTTAAACCCTTTTACTCCTCTTTATCCTTCAAAAACCAAAAATCCAAGTCCCCCACCTCTGCCTGCCGCCCCCACCTGGAAAAAAAAAATTTCCGCATCCGCCCATTTCCTCAACTCTGGACCACCCAAAACGCTTAAAGTCCACGCCCTCGTCATCTTCCCCCCCTTTTACTAAAAGCAAAAATCCTTCTTTTTTTGGTGGCCTCCCAAGGTTTTGCACCCCCCCCCCTCGCTCCCCCCCCAAAACCATCCTAAAAATCGCTTTCCCGGGCTTTATTCAAAATCTTCCTTTGCTACTCCTCTGCCCCTTTTCCCCTTTTGCCCCCAAACCCTTTTACTGGGTACCCCTTCCCAAAAAAAAATTCATTCAAAATTTTTTAACCCTGGGCCCTACCCAAGGGTCTCCAAAAACCTCTCCCTCCCATACCCTCCTGCCCCTAATTTCCAGATTTACCCCCCTTTTACGGCCCCAATTTTCTCTGTTCCTCACAGGACCTTCTCCTCGTCCCCCTTTTCATCCCGCTCCTCACCTAACCGTTTTTCCCAAGACACACCTGGAACTCCTTAAACCCAAAACATCAAACCTTTCCCAACTTTCAAACCGTTTTTTAAAAAACAACCTTTAAAAACCCCAACCCCCTTCAGGGGTACCCTACAAAACCCACACTTAAACCCCCCCACCACTACAAAACCCGGCCCCGGCCAAAACATGTCTGGGCCCCCCACCTTCTGTTTTTCCCCCTTTTTTTCCTTTTTAGATTTTTTAACCCCGCGGGCAGGGTCCTCTTTTTCCCCCCCTCTGTTTTTGGTTTTTTTAGTCATTTTTTTCACCAAAGGGATTTTTCAATTTGTTTATTTTTATGTTAAATTCCCCCTTTAAAAGTACAGTGGGCCCCGGGAAAAATTTAAAAGGGGCTCTAAAAAAAATAATAATAAATTTAAAAAATATATATAAATATTTTAATATATTTAATAAATTTTATATTTAAATAATATTTTATAATATATATATATATATATAAATATATTGTGACGCACTCCATTCATCTTGTGCTGGCCAGGGGGGTTAAAACAGCTCGCTGGATCCCGTCCTTGGTAAGAACGATAGGCACACTCCGAGGCCCGGAGTTTCCCGTTTAACTTGGGGCCCCACCAGCTTTATTCAAGGGATGCAAACAAAACAAAAAAAATCAAAACGGAAACCTCAGGCCGGATGGCCCCTAACTACACACATGTATCCCCCGTCTTTTCTGTGGGGCCCCAGCTATGCCGGGGGACCACAAAACCTCTTACCCAGCTTCCCGCGGGGTTTTGGGGGTTCTTCTCACCTCGGGGGGCCCGACCTCGTCCTAAGTCCCTGCGCTCCACACCTGCAGGTTTTCAGCCACCCCCCCATCACCTGGAACTAGGGTTTTTATAGGCCCCCCGGGGATGTCCAATATCTGGGCTGGAACCCAGGAAACCCGGAATCGGAGACAGCCACCCAACCCGACACTATACTTTTCCCTAAAGGGCCACCCCTACCAACGCCTTCGCTATTCTAGCCTCTACAGTAAGTGTCATAATGTAAAACTGACACAAAATAGGTGGGTTTTTTTCCCCCACCGCCCATTTTCCCCGGTGACGCATCGCCGAGGGCTTCGGCCTAACCCCCCCATGGCAGGATCATGTGACTACCACGTCACTCTGCACAATATGTATATATAATATAATATATATATAATTTTTATATATATATATATATAATATATATATATATATTATTATATATTTTAAATTATATTAAATTTTAATAATAAAAAATATATAAAATATATAATATATATATAATATATATAGAATATTTAAATAATTAATTTTATTTAAAATTTTAAGAACTAAAAATAATTAATTTTTTAAAAAAAAATAAAAATTAAAAAATTAATAAATTACATTACTAATAATCGTAATAGAATTTATTAAAAAAATTTTAATCAAAAAACAATTTTTTAAAAATTAAATAAATATTAATTATGTAGTAATTTATTAAAATTTTAATATTTTAAAATGATTACTGAACCCAACAGGGGCTGAAAAGGCCACCTCCCGGGAAAAAAAGAAAATTACCCAAAAAAGAAACAATAAAAGCCAGAAAAAAATTTTTTGAAAATTTCACCATGAACAAAGACTTACTTTTTGGGGGAGCCCTTTCCCTGGGGTCTGACGGGGTTAAAATTAAACCTGTTTGGACAAAAAAGACTAGTTTTTGAGCCTTTTTTAAACTTTTGGGCCATAAACCCAGGGTTCATGGTCGATACCCCGACAATCATCGACAAAAATATTGAGGGTTTCGAGGAAAAATTTTTACGTTTGCCCCAATTAAATTTCTAGGGGAAGAGCAACAACACCTTCTTTCTTACACCCAAAACCCAGGGCGGAAAAAGCGGGAAATTTAAACACCACAACAGTCAAATGGAACTTCAAACATTTTAGAAACCCACATTTAGGTTATAAAAGCCACAAAAAAAAAAAATCACAGACCTTAAACTATCCCTGTTTTTCACCACAGCTTGACCCTTAAACCTGCATGCCCCCAAAAAATTAAAAAAAGTGCCAAAGGCAGTATATTGAACCATCATTTTATTTTGGAATTTGGACATTGAATATCCCTGCCCCTGGAACCAGCATAAGCCCCAAACCTGATAAACCCCCAAAAAAAAAAAGGGCCCGGGAAAAGGGAGCCCTTTAAACCACCCTTTTTGGGTTTCACGGAAACATTGGGCCTATACCTGCCCCCTGGGCCACACATGGGGCCCCAAAACCCTTTAAATAAAACCCCCCTTTTAAAAAAAGTGCCGGGAAAAAAGGAGTTTTTTCAAACCCCCATTTTATTTTTCACTAAACATTGACTATACCTGTCCTGGGGCCCCAGCATGGCCCCAAAACCCTTTCATGCCCCCATTTTAAAAAAATTGGGCCAAAAAAGGGAGTCTTTAAAACCCAAACCAAATTTTAAAGTTTCAAACTGGAAAAAGACAAACCCAAAAGTCCGGGGCCACAGCATGAGTCCCAAACCTGAAATAAACCCCCAAGATTAAAAAATCCCGGAAAAAAAAATTTCTTTGAACCCCAAAATTTTTGGTTTAAACGGGACATAGACAAAACCCCGTCCGGGGCCACGGGAAAGACCCCCAAACCCTTTAATGCCCCCAGATTAAAAAGGCTGGAAAAAGGAGTCTTTCCCCCACCTTTTTTAATTTTCACGGGAAACATTGACAAACCCCTGTCCGGGCCCCACACATGACCCCCCAAACCAGCATAAACCCCCAGTTTTAAAAATTTGCCGGAAAAAAGGAGTCTTTAAAAACCACCTTTTTTATTTTTCCCATAAAACATGGGACTATCCCTGTTCGGGGCCCACAGCTTTAGCCCCAAACCTGAAATCCCCCAAAATTAAAAAGTGCCGGAAAAAGGAATTTTTTCAACCCCCCTTTTTAGTTTCCCCCTGGACATATACTGTCCCTGTCCTGGGTAGCGTTTTTGCCCCCCCCCCGTATGAGGGGCGGCCCAAAAGAGCTGCACTTAAAAAAACGGGTTTTTAAACCCCCTTCCGGGTTCCCAAACCCAGGTGCCCTTTTTTTTGGGCATTCCCTTTTTTTCTCATTTTACTCAACGTGATGGAGGAAATTGTCTCTGAAATTTTTCTTCCTCTGTCCGGGGCTCCCCCCAAATTTCCCCTGAATAACCTACATCGGGGCAATTTTTTCCTATCCCTTTCCCCTTGTAAAAATTCAGAGGAATTTTTTTTTTTAACCAGCTATTTTGTACATGCAATTTTTTTAAAATTTTTAAATTTTCTAGAAAACCCCAATTTTTTAAAATGGGAGGGAAAATCCCCCCATGTCTTTTGGGTTTCTCTTTTTTAATTGTATTAAAAATGGGTTTTCTCAATACAGGGATTAAAAAGGGCAAAAAGGGTTAAAGATCTTGAAAAAACCCAAGCCCGTTTTGTAATAGGGTGCCCCTTTAAACCCAAGTGCCTACCTTTTCCCCTTTTTTGCCCAGCACCATAACTTTTTGGAGGCCACTCTTGACAATTGTGACGAACAAATGCCGTTAAAAAACCACATTTTTTACAATAGGACCGTATTTCAAGCTGCATTTCACACAAAATGCCCCCAAAATTCAAAACTTTAAACCAATTGGGGCTGGATGCGGGTTGCTTTAAAAACCACTGAAGAACAGTTTGGCACGCTTTTCTTTTATTTGAGATTCCCCGGGGCCCTGACCCAGCATAAACGGGGCCTAGGGTCCTCAACTAAACATCCGCTGGCAGGGCCGTTTTTTGCGCCAGCACTAAAAAAAAGCGCCCCCCTTCTCTTTTACCTCTACCTCCCTGCCCCAAAGGCCCCCCTCTTTGCTCGCATACCACCTGAATTTCGCTCCATTTTCCCAGAAATATAAAATTTTGAGAAGGTATGGAAGAGTTTTGGGGAAAATCTCTTATTAAACAGACCCGGGAAATTTTCAAACTATTCCAAATCCCTCAAATCAAAACAAAATTTTCTGGAAATTTAAATTTAACTGCAAAGAAGATCCCAACAACCCAAAACTGGGCCGCGCCAAAGTTTAAAAAACACGTATCGAAATGTATTTTGGAAAAATAAAAGGTATTTTTTGGCACCTTTTAAAATTTACCTGTGGTGACTACAAAATTGCTTTTTTTCACATTTAAATGCAAGGTTTCCTCAATGAACAAAGGGTGTATTTCGCCAAAAGTGAAAAAAAAAAAGAATTTTTAATGTATTCAGATAATAAAAGGGGATTTTTTTGGTACCTGTCAATTCCCCCCTGTGGTGACTACAAAATTGCTGTAAATTCCCCAATTTAAAATGCAAGGTGCCAAATTTAAAAAAAGCGTAGTGGGGCCCCAAAATAAAAAAAAAAACGTATTAAATTTTTCGGATAAAAAAGGGTAAATTTTTGGGACCTAAACAACCCCGTTTTCTGACAAAAAAATTGCTGGATTCTAATTTAAAAATGCAAAGGGGGCTATATCAACAAAGCTGGAATTGGGCAAAATTGGAAAAAAGAACACCTATCTGAAAATTTTAAAACCCGATAATAAAAGTGGATTTTTTTCACCAAAAAAAGAGACCTTTAGTTACTAGAAAAGATGTGTACCTAATATAAGTTTCCCGGCTGCCCAAAAACCAGGAAAAAATTTTTAATAGAAAAAATGGTTTTTAAAAATAAAGCTATTGCAGGGGCAAAGTCTACACAAAATCTTGGTGAACTTTACCAGTTTTTCTTTAAAAGAGCTTGTCTGTTTCGCCCCCTTTACCCTTTTCAGCGGTAGGGTGCCCTTTAAAAATTTTCAAACCCAACTACATAAAATCTTCCAATTTTCCCGATCTAACTAAGTTTTTTAAGGATCACAAGGGTTTAAAAGTAAGCTTTTTTCCTTTTGTGGGAAAAAATAGAATAATTTCAAATGAGCTGGTTGGACACCCGGCAGAGCGCACGTCCCCACTGCTATGAGAAAGCTGGAACCCGACAAATGGGCATGGAAAAAGGAAGGGCTGTTCTATGTAAAACGAGGTCATGTTAATTTTTTCCCCGCCAATCCAAAACCCTACACAACCCCCTTAAAGACGTCGCAACAAAAAACATCTCACCCCTTTTCTCTAAATTTTGTAAGCTGAATTTTCCCGGCCGCCAAAAAAGACAGGAAGCGCCGAAAATTTGGGGCATCTTAAACGATGAGCACAGATTTTTAAACCCAAATTAACGATGAAACAAAAAAATTTTGATCAACATAAAAACTGGGCCGATTTCCAAACTTTGGGCGAAATAATCCTCCACCCCTAATAATGACCATCGCCCCCCTGTAAAAAAATGGGGGTTTTGGGGTTGTTTTTCCCGCAGGAGGGACTTTGGGGGGGACTTCACAAAATAATTGGGAACATGAGGGGGAAAAAAGAGTGTGGGCAATACTGGAAAACAAAATCCAAGAAATCAGCCAGGACGTTTAAAAGGTTTTCTCACCCTCAATTTTTCTTTTCTCGTTTTTTCCCTTTGGGTTTTACTTTTTAAAATTTAGGGGCGTGTATTCCCCCCGCTTCCACTAGGTGCAGTAGGGAAACCCTGTTTGTAGGGATAGCAAACCCTTTCTGGGAAACCTATTTAGGATAGACAAACAGGGCTGGAGCCCATAGCGACCTGAGGAGCTGATACAAACCCAAACAAAAGTGGAAATCCAGAATAGGTTTTTTATACTGTTAATGGGGAAAAATATTTGCAAAGTGGGGTTGAATTTTCAAGATCTTTAACAAAAAAACCCCAAACTTTGTATTGAGAAAAACCCCCCTTTAAAACTTTGGGGGGAAAATTTGGGCCCTTTTCCCAAAGGGGCCAAAGCCCCAAAGCATTCCCGCCAACTTTTTTTACAAAAGCGGTTTAAAGGGTAAACAAGTCAATGTTTTGGAGTGGCCCTCCCCAAAAACCCTTATCTCAATCTTTATTGAAAAATGTATGGCAAAAACCGAAAGGGGAGGTTTTGGGAAAACAAGGGGACCTACCCAAAAAAAATAAAAAAAAAAACAAGTAGGTAAAACCCCAACCCTTCTTGAGTCCACTTGGGAAAAGGTACCCCCCTTTAAGGAATCTGGGCCCGCACGGTGCCCCTCAAGGGGGTAGGGGTACCCGGGGTGTTTGGAATCCAAAAAAAAAAAGGAAAAAAGATGCCAAATTTAAACTCCAGCACTTTGTGTTGAGGGTAAACCCCGAATAGTCCAAAAAAAGTTAAAAAAAGAAACCCAAATTTTATTGAAAACCATTTAAAAACAACATGGTTAAAAACATTAGTTTAATAGCCATTTTAACCCCGTTTCGAGCCCAAAGGGTGGCTCGAGCCTTTGAGCTTTTAAACGCGTAAAATGGCTATTGACTAATGTTTTTTAAAAACCCTGTTTTTTTTAAAAAGGTTTTAAAAAATTTGCGTCCTTTTTTTAACTATTTTGGACTATTTTGGATTATCTTTAAAAACAGTGCGGGGCTAAAAATTTGCAAACTATGACCTACAAAACATAGCTCATTACACCAGATCTGTCAGGGAATTGGGGCCCCAAAAATTTCCCACCCCAAAAATTGTGAGCCCGCTTGTGGGAAAATTTTCCAAAACATTTGGGCCCAAGTCCCCCTACAGTTTAAAAAGGGGAAAGCACCAAACCAAAAACTTAAAAAGTATAAATGTATAAAAAAATTTGGAACCTTAATTTTTCAAAAAAGGGAAGTTTATTCGATTTTTTATGTCATGAGAAAAAAATGCAAAAAGTGTCTTTTTATATATTTTATGTAAACTTTTTTTTTTTAAAAAACGGATAAACCCCTTTTTTTAACTTAATCCCTGTCCCCCCTGGGGGCTTTCTTACTCAAAAACTAAATAATTTTAATTTTTTTTTAAAAACCCGTACTTTAAAAACTAAAAATGCTCCCCTTCCCCTTATTAGTTTTGGTTTTTCTTTTCTTTTTCACTCTCTCTAAACTTCTTTCTAAAAAACGGAGCCCCCGAGATGAAAAACTAAATTTTTAAAAACGGACCGCACCAATGCTTTTTTTTAAGCGGTAATATTTACATCCCTGTCACACAAAAGTTTCCCTTCCTCTTTCAAAAACATGCAATATACTGCTGGCCTTAGAGACCCGTTGATTGCATTGCATGCCCGTTTTTTTTTAGTCTTTGATCTACCCAAATACAAAAAAATCCTTTTTTCACCAACGTTCAACCCATTTTTTTTTTTTGCCCCCCCTGGACATAGAATTTGTGATGATTGAACCCTAAAAAATTTTGAACAAATCCCTTGGGGGAAGTTTCGGTTTGAAGTTCAAGTTGAGGGTCGAACCCAAATTTTTTAAAAACCCCAATAAAGTTTAATGGGAATATGTTTTAGGTTAATTTGATAACCCATTTCAAGTGAGGAGAAGCCACAAAAAAACCTTTCCCCCAAAGTAAAATGGATTTTCGGGTAACAACTTAAAGCAGCAATTTGGCTCCAAAACTATTTCACCCCCGGCTTAAAATGGGAAAAATCTCGCCCCAATTTGCCGCCGTACTGTGCTAAATCGGGGCGGAGATATGTCCAGTCATTACAGTAATCCACAGTTCTCATAGAGGAACTATGCATCAGTCTTCTCTCCCAGCTCGCACATACGCGTTGCGGGGAGAGAGAGTGGACATGTCAATTATTCACGGCGTATACGGGTGAGAATAATGCACTGTCAGGGGGCAGACGAGCTGGCCCATCCCCCCCCACCTCTGCTCTCCCCTGAACACACGGCGTTATTACGGGGCGACCTAAGTCCCGCCAAACTCCAGCCGGGATGTGAACTAGGCTAAGGAGTCAAGAACTAAATTCAGAGGTAAATAATTCATTCTTTCACAGCTAACCTGAAAAGATGGAGGGACAGCATAGCTGATAGAGGTATAGAAGACCCCGGTAATGGCAATGGAACATGGTAACTGGCAGGAGCCCATATCATTTTTCCCAGGGGGCCTAAGGAACATTGTGTTAAATGTCCGGTGGGCCGCAAGAGTATCCCCATTGGGGGCACAGGGAGGTTCTGCTGGCAGGAACGTAGTTATAGGGGTGCAGTGGTAAGCCAAAGCCTTCCATCAGTCCTCTACCACCGTTTCCGGGCTCTATGCAGCTAAACCATATGTTCCTATTTTTTAACATCTCACTGGGGCCCCTTTTTGATTAGGGCTTCCTTTACAGGAGTACTTGCCCTAATAGCACTCCTGCCAGTTACATGTGCATTTCTAATTCCGGTGTCTCCCTTATGTGTCAAAGGGGTTTTTTGGGCCCATCAGGATTGCAGGGCCCCACAGCAGCTGCTCCTGCTGCACCTCCTATAGCTATGCCCCTGCTTGACAGGCAGGTCCTTCATCTTTTTCAGTTAGCCTTGAAGGAATGAAGTATTTTAGCCTCTCACTTTTTTTTTCTGTCACTTTTAGAGCCAAATTGTCTTCCACTACGTTTTTCCCACATATCAGTTTTACAGTTATGGATGGTAATAACGCTTCTCCTTACCTGTATAGGATACAAATTTACTGAACATCTTCCTCATTAGACTCTAATGGGGTTGGAAATCAAACCTCGGACCGAACACACCTCACTGTTTGATGTTGAAACTTGCACATTTTACTGTTCGCTTATCTACTAGTGGAGCGCTGTGCAATGAAACTTTTGATACTAGTGGTGGATACCCAGGGGTCAGTATAGGGACCTATATTCTTTCATCAAGGACCTTTGAGAGGGGATTGCACAGTTAAACTAACAAAATTTGTAGAACTACAAAAATGTGTAAAGTAATTAACACAACGTCAGATAATATTCTGTTACCAAATTAGTTATGAAAAAGTTGGAGGCCTGACAGAGACGTGTCAAACAAGGTTTAATTAGCTACGATCAAGGCTTATGTACATGAGAAGGGAAATCTTATAGCCAGCTAACTGGGGTAGAAAAGGACTTAGAAATCGTAGTTGACAGGTAACCTTTCGTCAAACCAATGCCAGGCAAGCTGAGCAACGCACCGACTCGCGTATGGGGGAGATACATAAGAGGCATAGATACACCCGAATTGAGGATAACGTTCTAACCACTTTACAAATCACCATTCAAACTGCACATGTAAAATTGTGTGCAGCTTTGAGCACCAGTGCACAGAAAACACATTGTAGATAGTGATGAGCGATTACGTTGACTATCGTCATCGGGTTGATAGTCGATATCGGCAATTATCAAGACGATTTCCGATAGTCGAAAATAGATTTCGCCGATGACCATTAAATGTCTAGGGGAGAGCAACAACCACCACATTCTTACACCCAAAAACAGGGCTGGAGAAGCTGGAATTAACATCCACAATCAGTCAATGGATACATGCTTCCATCTTAGCGCAACACACTTAGGTTATAAAAGCCCACAGAAAAAAAGTCACAAGCCCTTCACTATCCCTATCTTGTACCACCCCTGACCCTTAAACTGCATGACCCAACAAATTAAACTGTGCCAGAAGGAAGTATGATTTGAACCTTCCTTTTACTTGAACTGGACACTGACTATCCCAGTCCTGGAACGCAGCATGACCCTTTAAACCTATCTGACCCCAGATTAAAGGTGCCTGAAAAAGGAGTCTTTTGAACCCACATTTTAGTTGAACTGGACATTGACTATGCCTGTCCTGGAACGCTGCGATGACATTAAACCTGTCTGACCCACAGATTAAAAGTGCCGGGAAAAAAGGTGTCTTTCAACACATTTAGTTGCATGGACATATGACTATACCTGTTCTGTACCACAGTAAGATCATTAAACCTGTTGACCCACAGATTTAAAAGTGGCCGGAAAAAGGAGTCTTTCAACACCATATCATTTTAGTTGCAACAGGACATTGAACTATGCTGTCTGGACCGCAGTATGGACCATTCAACCTTGTCTGACCCACAGATTAAAAAGTGCTGATAGAGAGGGAAAAGGGTCTTTGAACCCACCATTTTAGTGGAACGGGACATTGACTATACCTGTCCTGGGTAACCCTACATCTGTTTCAAGTCTTCCTGTACCTCCCTTGTTACACATTCGAGGAATATTTGTATCAGTATTTTGTACATGCAAAGTTTTTTAGTAGTTTAATTCTAGAAAACAATTTTTAAAATAGGATGGAATCCCACCCCGTCCTTTGTTTCTCTTTTTTTTAATTGTATTAATGGTTTGTTCTCACTAAAAGGAGTGCTAGCAATTTTAAAGATCTTGCAAAAAAAGTCATTTGTGCAATATGTGCCCCATCTTAACAGGTGTTCTACAATTCTGTTTTGGACAGCACCATCACCCTTGAGCCACTTTTGACAATTGTGAAGAACAAATGTTTGTTAGAAGCCACATTGTGAGTAAAAAGTGGGTCTTTGAACAAAGCTGGGTCTGCGCAAGTGAACAAAACCTAATTAAATTGTGTATGGATAATAAAAAAGTGGTTTTTGCACCTATAAATACACCTGCAGGTGACTACAAAATTTCTGTATTCAAATTTAAGTAAAGGTGGCTCTTGAACAAAACTGTGGGCCGCACCAAAGTAAAAAAAACCAGCTATTTGAATTGTTAGGATATTAAAAGGTGTGGTTTTTGACCTATGAAATAACCTGCGCTCTGACTACAAAATTTCTGTATTCAAATTAAGTTACAAGGTGGCTTATGAACAAAACTGGGCCGGCCCAAAGTAAAAAAAACACCTATTTGAATGTATACGGGATAATAAATGGTGTTTTTTGCACCTATGAATTTACCTGCAACTTACTAGCAAATTGCTGTATGGTAAAAATCCTACAAGAGGGGTTTTTTAACAAAAATGGTTGCGCCAAATGAAGGAAAACCAAACCCAAATTGTGTACAAAAAATAAAACGGGGTTTTTTTAAACCTATAAAAAACACCTGCAGTGACTAGAAAAGTTCTGAAATTTTTGAAATTTAAAAAAGGGCCCCTTGAAAAAAAAACTGAGCGCCCCAAAGTGAAAAAAACCCAAATTAAATTGGGGTACAATAAAAAGGTGAGTTTTGCTTCTGTGGCTGACAGCGCTAAAAGCCCTTTTAAAAATTTCCAGCCTAAGTAACAAAAAACTGAAAATCTTAATCTCCCTAAGTTCAAATTGTGCAAGCAAAAACCACAGTTTGTCTGGTGAACAAAGAAAAACAGTTTCGCTGAGCTGTTTTGAGAAGACCGAGAAAAAACACGTCCTGCTCTTATGATAAAGGGACACACACGATCATAAAACAAAACCCCGTTCTATTTTAAAACGAGGTCAGGGTATTTTTTCCACCAATCACAACCTTACACATCCATTCATGACGTCCCACCCAGCTCACCCTGTTTTATTCTCAAAAAAGCTTTTTGCGGGGCCAAAATACGGGAAAGGGTGCCAAAAATTTGGCGCGATTTAATGATTTCCAGTTTTTAAAACATAAATTATCGTGTGATCAAAAAAAATCGGGAATAAACTAAAAGCCGGGGCCGGGATTTAAAAACTTTGTCGATAAAAAACGCTCAAAACTAATTGAAGAGCTTAATAAGTTGATAGTCGGGCCACAAAATAAAAATAAATGAAATGGGTGGACTAAAAAACCCAAACAAAGATAGTTTAAGTAAAGAAATTGAGGAGAAAGCATAAAATATGTAAAAACATTTTGGGGTTTTTAGTACAGTTTAATTTCCCCCCAATGATTTGTATCCCCGGGGATGTACCGGGAAAAAAGGGGTTTCCCTTTACATGAAAAGGGAAAAGAAGGTTTCTAAGTAAACGTAAAAATTTTTTAAATGTAAAAAACAGTGAAAACTTTTAAAACCCTTTTTTTGCACAAAAAGTAAAAAAGGCAACCTGGATGCATTTCTAAGTAAAATTTTTTTTAAAACAAGCAAAAGTTACTGGTTTTCTGGAAAAGGGGGGCCCATTGATCCAAGGATTTTTTTCCCTGATGGGAGATTTTGGGTGAAAAAAACTTTTTTTTCGTTGATAAGGACTAGGGATGAGCGAACGAATTAAAGAAATTTGGAATTCATTTAAATTTTTCCCAGGAAAAATTTGATTCTAAAAAAAAGCCAAATTTTCCCTGGCAATTCATGAAATCTTTCTTTTTTTTCTAAAAAAAGGGCGAGAAACAGGGTTTTTGAAAAAGGGGAAAAAAAACCCAAAAGGGGAAACAAAAAGGGGAACGCCCCAATCCCCATGACATGCACCAGGGACAGAAACCAATCCCACCCAAGCCACACCGTGATGTCAAAACCCCTAAATAGGCCAGCCATTTTACATTCTGCCACTTTCACTGTGTTTTCTTTTTGTACAAGGTTCTTTGCACACCCAATAGAATGCACTCTGTTCCAAATATTTTTAAATTTTATATTTTTGAGCTCCTCCTCCTTAAAATTTGGAAAAGTAGAATGGACCCCCCCAACTTAAGCAAATTATGTGAAGTTTCCACTCTTTTAAAAATTCCCAAACCTCCATTTTTGGGAAACCTATATAAACAGGGGAAAGGGCCCAAACCAATGATTTTTGATTATCCAATTGGACAGGATTTAACCCCCCGTGAAATTTTTTTAAAGGTAAAGCCAGTGGAAAACACCTCCCGGTTCCCTCAGGCCTAGAGGGGCCACGTTATTTTTTAGTTGCCAGGACAAGGGGAAATAAACCTTTGTCTTTCCCATGCTTCATTTTTTGGAAAAATGCTTAAAAATTTTTGGGGGCCCAAAGAGATTTTGGGCAAATACATCTCTTTGGCCACAGTACTCCCCGGGAGGTTTCCCCTCAGGTTTATGTCCCCGCAGTACCAGCTCCTTAAGAAAGCAACCTGAGTCGGGAGTTGTTGATGGGGCAGATTTCTTAAACCACCTATTTGGAGGAGGGTACTAAATCGCACCAGCCCCCTGGAGCAACCCTGAAAAAAAAAGGTGGGGGCCTATTGGACAGCCCCCTTCCACCCCTTTTTGGGAAAACCCAGGGGACTACAAGGCAACCAAACCGGTTTGGGGCCAAACTTGTCGATTTTCATGGAGAAGCTGTCCTCCCCGGCCAGTAGTGGGGCATAAAGGAAGGGGGTTCAGTGGGGGGGGGGCATATTTCCCCCAAAGAAACTCGTTGGGTCCACACGAAATGTGGAGAACTCCCTTTGTCAGATGAATCGGGGCTGGATCAGCCAGGTTTTCCCCAACACCAATCCCCTTGTAGAAAGATTGGGTTCGCCCGGGACGCCCACCCAAACTTTGACAAATGAGCCCGGATTTTTCTGTTCCCTGCCTCAGTTTATATTCTAAAGCGCCACCCCCCAATCTCTGCCAGCTGCTCCTTTCCCAACCCCCTATATTTACAAGGACGGGAAATTGACACCACCAAACCCCCCCCTTCACTGTACCTTTTGATGTTTTCCCTGCCCCCTTTCACCATGCAGTTTTTCCTTAAAAAACCGCTGTTGAATTTTAAACCCCTCCGGCATGTCCCCAAATGCCCAACCCCTCGGGCTTGTTTGCTGCAGATGCTGCCACCTCCTAAATTAAAGCCCACCAAAGCTGCCCCCAAACCCTCAAAATTATGAAATTTTGTGCCATTTCTCCCCCCCTGTTTGCTGCTGCTGTTGCTCCCGTCACCTCCCCCTTTGAAATTTGTCCCAAATTTTTAAAGCCAACTCATGCGGGGCCACCTCCACAATCTGTCATTGTCCCACTCTGGGCCCTATTTCATGTTTTCCCGAAACCCCCCCAACGGGTTCATTTCCCTACTCTGTGGCCTATCATGCGCTGCCCTCCCCACAATCGTCATTGTGTGCCACTTGGACCTACCCCCATCGCTGCTGCCACCTCCAAAAATTGTCATTGTGCCACTCTGGGAAAATTTCATGGCTGCCAACTAAACCACCTCTCACTTAAACCACCCTGGGGTTTTCCCTAATGCTGTTTCCACCCCCCAAACCACCCCAGGGGACTTTTCCCATATGTTTGGTTTTCCCCTTTTTTTAAATTCTGTCAGAGGGGAATTTTAACCCAACCCCCAAAAAACAACCAATTTGCCCTTTTGGAAAGCCAAAAGGGGCCCAGTGTACATGGCCCCTTTGTTTTGAAATAAATTTTGTCTGATGATTAGGTTTAGCCAAAAGCATTTATGGATACAAAAACACGGGAAAGACATACAAATTTCCATTTCCCTTGCATCTCTGTTTTGGATCAATCCTTTTTGGGTTTTCCCGTTTTTTAAAAATACTAAATGGATTTGACCGAAAAAAGGGGAAGGGAAAAATAAACAGGACACCCATTTGAAAAATTTACTGCTGCCCACCCCTTCCACTCTTTCGCTTGGGAGGCTCTACATGTAAAAACATACAAGAAATGGGACATTAGCATTTTGCAAATTATTATCGCCCAAAAGTTGAAAGGCCCCAGTTTTTTATGGTGATCGGATTTTTTAAAATTTTTTGGGGATTAAAATTTTGGTTTTTAAAAAAGTGCATTTATCTATTTAAAATCGGCCCTTTTCGGGGCTTCCCGTATTTTGGCGGCCAACAAAACAGCATACAAAAATTAGCAGGGTGAATGTGTGGCAACGGGCATGGGCCCCGTGTTTTTAAAAAGGGGTTTTTCGATTGGGTGGAAAAATCACATGACCTCTTTTTTCATAAACAGCGTTTTCCGTTCAGCCTCATTGTCCCCCTTTTAGCGCTCAAGGGGGCAGTAGGGGGGTGCGCTTGCTGTGCCAAACACTCAGCCCAAATTTTATATTTTTTCACAAAAAAACCTCTACTATTAGCTGTGTTTCCTTAAAAATTTAGTTAGATTAGGGGATTGGAAAAAATTTTTTAAAATTTTTGGGGGAAAAATTTAAAGGAGCATCATCGCTGTAAAGCACGGGGGGGGGGGTGGAGGGGGGTCCCCGCCCGGGGAAAACCAGACAAGTCTATAAAAAAATACTGGATTTAAATTCCCAAAAAATTATGTAGACCCTTTCCCCTTTCAAAGCTTTATTATTAACATTTTTTTTATTGAAATATTTCCTGAATATTGGGACCAGAAAATTATTGGATACACATCCTTTTTTAGTAACTGCGGTCCTTTTGTTAGGTGCAAAACTCCACTTTTTTTATCATTTACATTTCGATAGGTGTTTTATTTTCAAATTTTTCCCATTTTCCCCTTTTTTTTGATATATCCACCTTGCAGTTAAATTAGAATCCAGCAAGTTTGTAGTCACACCCGGTGAATTTTAAGGTGCCAAAAATACTTGTATTATCGAATAGACAAGTCTATAAAGAATAAATGGTAAAGTTCACCAAGACTTAGAGTAGACATTTTCACTGCAAAAGCCCTTTTTTTATTAACAAATTATCCCATTGAAATTTTCCTGGGTATTGGGCAGCCAAAAAAATTAAAACCCCAATTTTTTCTAGTAACTGCAGGTCTCTTTGTTAGGGGCAAAAAATCCACTTTTTTTATCATATACATTTCAAAAATAGGTTTCATTTTTTAATTTTTTTTCCCATTCCCCCCTTTGTTGATTTTAAACCACCTTTTCCCCTTAAATTTGAACCTCCAAATTTTTTTTTGTCCCCCCAGGGAAATTGAAAGGTGCCAAAAAAAAACTTTTATTTACAATACATAAAAGATACGTGTTTTTGGGTTTTGGCCCCACTACAGCTTTGTTCATTGAGGCACCCTGCACTTAAATTTGAATACAGCAATTTTATAGTCACCAAAAGGGGAATTTATAGGTGCCAAAAAAACCTTGTATTATTCCCAATAAATTTCAAAATAAGTGTTTTTTCACTTTTGGACAGCCAGCTTTGTTGAAAATCAAATTTTCAGTTAATTTGAATCAAGCAATTTTGTTTTGTTTGAGGGATTTGAGAAAAAGCTGTGATTTGCCGTCTTTAAAAGAGACTTTCCAAAAAAACCCTTTCCCAACCCCTTTTCAAATTTTTTTTATTTTTTGAACCCTGGAGCGAAATTAGGGTGGGAACGAGCAAAGAGGGGGGGAGGGCATGGACGAGTGGGCGAGGGGAAGGGGCTCCTTCCCCGTGCCCGGGGGACAAACGCATGCCAGCGGATCGTCATTGCGTACCGTCACCTTCCGCTGGGTCAGGGCCCTGTAAATCTCAGTAACAAACAGCGTCCCCAAATGCCCTTTCAGTGGTTAATGCAACCTGCTCCAGCGTTTACCTTCGTCCCCAGTCACGGCCACAAAAATCGTATCAGCATCACCAGCACCCTCCAACATGAAGCCCCCAAATTTTTTGAAAACTCGTGTACCCCCACTGGGGAAAATTTTTTTTTCTGAAGACCTCTTTGCTGAAAAATGCGGTTGGGGTCAGAAGGCTGTTAAAAGATCAAGAGGCAAAGAGGATGATTTTTTTGCTCTGCCCCCAGTTCTGATCCATAAGGAGCAGAAGGACCCGGAAATCGGCAAAATGGGACGGTCGGCAAGCCTTGCATGCCTGTTGTTGTACCCCGAACCTGAATAAAATGTCGGGCAACAAGTACCGTGTTGATATGATGATGACGACTTTGCGGACCAACGTGGTCTTTTAGCAAATTTGCTTCGGACTTCACACTGGACGAGGGGAAACATGGGGAGTGCAGTAGGGGTTCCCCTAAAAAAGGGAAGAGGGCGTCGCAGAAGTCCCTGTAGTTTCCCCCAGCCACTCACGCAAACCCCCCCCCGCTTATCCCCCGAAAAAAGGCCCGGGACTCTAAACCCGGGGCCTTTTTGAGCAACCCTCTGATTAACAGCAATGTTATGCCGCCTATCCGTAAACGTCGTAAGGGGCAAAACCCTTAGGTGGTTAACCCCCCCAAACTGTCTATGCATGCACGAATGCTGAGTTGAATGGGGGCAACACTTGGCCAAAAAACCAAACCGACCCCGGGCCCCAACCACTGTCAACCCTCTGTCTCCGCCTCCCCTCCTCCGCCACAAAAGGTTTCCCGCTGCCATGTCTCTCAAGTCATGACAGGGATCGCCTCCTTCACCTCCACCGTCGCCCGATCCCACCAGCACCCCAGGCCCACCCAACCCCTTCCCCTTTCCCCCAATTTTGATGACCTGCACGCCGTACAGCGGCCATCTAGCAACCAGCCTTCTGTTTCCAGGTTTGGGAGCAAAAGGAAAACATTTTAAACCCAAACACCCCCAAACCCAAAAAAGCCTGAATGTCCATTGCCAGCTTTTGGGCCTTTGGAAATGTTGCCTTTCCTCTGGTGGAACAGAGGGGTTCCCGACACGTCATGGCCCTTGTGCCCCCAAAACCAATCCCGAGAGAAAGTGTCATCTAAAATTTTAAAGCGCATTGTCTGATCTGTGGCCGGAAAAGTCCATTGACCACCGACACATAAAAAGCACGCCAAAAGCCGCTATATCTCTGTGAAGCTCAATGGGGGGTGGGTGGATTCTCGGGGGGGACGGTGGGCCTTTCAGGCTGGGCGCACGCTTTTCAAAACCGCGGGATGGTGCGGGGTTTTTTCCCCCAAGGTCCTCTGGGGGCATCACTGCCCAGAGAAATCGGCCGTTTAAAATTAATCATTTTGGAGACCCCACACACAGGTCAGGAGTGTGGGGGTCTCCGCAACGAGCCCCCGAGGCTGGCTGGGTGAAAAAGAACCTTGTGCCGGGCAAGGGGGTGTGCGATAACGGGCCGAAATCTGCTGGCCGCCCTTAAGTCGGTGGGGTGGAAAAACCCCCCTTGCCTGGCACATGTCATAAACCTTGTCGTCCAAAATTTCTAAAGAGTCCCGGGTCTGGACTGCCTGCGAAAAAGGCTCAAAGTCAAAAGTTCGCACTTCCCGCCTTTCGCACCCTGCTTCGTCCGCCTGGTACGTGCAGCTCAGTGGCCTCCCCGCAACCGTTCATTGTTGACGTGGCAAAACGCTGGAAATTTCACCCTCCACATCCCAGCGATTGTGGGCAGCAGCCCCAATCCCATTACGCAGTACAAAATGACATGGCCCCTTGACAAGACGGTGGGGACCTGGGGGTTGAACACGAAGTGGAGGCGGGTGAAAGAGCTCTACCATCCCTTGCCATTTTTGAAGAAGCCCCAAAAAGGGGTCATGCGGACAATCCCTTGTCGCATGAGCATTGGGTGATTTTAGTTCGGGAAAAACGATTTTGGGACACCTGAAAAACAACGGGTCCCCGCCAGCGACGGAGGAAAAAGGGACACAGATGGGACACACCTTTTCTCTCCGTCAAATCCCAACCCCCGACATTTCACAATTTATCGGTCTTCATTAGGCAGGGGGGTTCGGGGTCCAAAACTAGTGAAAGGGGTGGTGCATCGCCTCGGTTGTTTTTCGGGGCAAAGTCGGGCTGGGTTGAAGCGTCCCGGGGCAGCGGAGGGGAGGAGGGGGAGGTATTCCCCTAGAAAAACGAGTTACCCGACGTCCCTCCCTTGGAAAGAGGTTGGCCGGAATTTGAGGGGGAGGAGGGGGGATGAGGAGATCATTTGCTAGTGCCCCCCACCCAGAGGCTTGGGAAATCAAGGCTCCATTCCACATGAGTGTTGGATGCCCCATTTTCCCCCAACATGATCCTCGCAGTAAGGCCTCAAAAAGAACCCAAAGTTACGGGGGCCACCCTCCTGGATCCCTGGTACAAAAAAAAACTCAGCCTTTCCTTCCACCCACCCCAAAAAGAGGTAAAATGCAGGAAAAAGGAAACCTTTCTGATTTACCTGGAGAACTGTTGCTCTGCTTCACGTTCCCAAATTCAGGTGGAAAAACATCACACGTAAGCAAGGTCCAAGTGGCGAGCGGCACAACCGCAGGGGAAAGGTGGCGAAGCCCAATGGTGACCTCTGGCAATCTTTGTTTTCCCCCTCACCAAGCATGCAATGCAGTGAACATCCAACAACAGACCAGCTTAAGATGATGGGGGGACGATATCTGCATCTCAACACCGATGTTTTTGTATTGTTTCCCGGGCCCAATGACTTTTGGTATCCAAAAAGGACTAAGGCCCGAGTGGCTCGTCACGCCCTATAGGGTTTTCCCCGCCCCGCAGCAAACGTCATATCTGAGCGGACCTTAGCACAGCTGGGGGAGTCATTACAGACAAAAGCATCCGGGTTTCCCCCAGATAATGTGGGCGTTTGACTTTCATCAAGATGAATCAGGCATGGATCTCTGATGAGTTTGGCCCCAATTGCCGAGGTCACCGATTGTTGCCGGTTATTCCAATTCCTCTTCAAACAGAAGGGTCCTCTTGAAAAATTTTTTTTAAAATTCATTTCTTTCTGCAATTTTTTTTCTTTTCCCCAAAAGTTTTTTTGCGGTTTTGCTGTGAGGGGAATGTAAAGACAGCAAAGGTTATGACAACACCGATTCCATTTACTCACTTTATCTTTAGAAGTTTTCGCATTGTCAATGGTTTTGAGGGCATGTTTCGTGAGATACAGTATAATTATGGCCTTTGGAACAGAAATGTGGCTTTTAAGTTTTATTTCTCCCCCACAATTTTTAAATAGTGGGTGAGAATCATTTTAAAAATTTTTTGGGGTATGTAGCTGTGAGATACAGCATAATCATGGTCCTTTGGGAAAAGAAATTGGCTTCTAAAAATACTAACCCATTTAAAAAAACCCCTTTAATACAATTAAAAAAAGAGAAACAAAGACATGTGGGGTTCCATCCTATTTTAAAAATGTGTTTTCAGAATTAAAAATACTAAAAAACTTTCTGTACAAAAAAGCTGGTTTAAAAAAAATTTCCCCTTGAATTGTACAAAAGGGGGGAAAGGAAAAATTGACCCAAAGAGGTTATTAGAGGGCATGGAGTATGGACACGGCCGAGAAAAAAGTACAGAGACAATTTCATCCAGCACGTTGAGTAAAATAAGAAAAAGAATGCCAAGAAAAAGGGCACCTGGGTGTAACAGGAGCGTTAACCACCAGTATTTCCAAGTGAAGCTCAATTGGTCCGCACTCATACGGAGGGGCAGGAGCTACCCAGGACAGGGACAGTATATGTCCAGTGAAACTAAACTGGTGGGTGAAAGACTCCTTTTTCCGGCACTTTTTAATCTGGGGTCATGCAAGTTTGGGGCTCATGCTGTGGCCCAGGACAGGTATAGTCAATGTCCAGTGAAACTAAAATGGTGGTTGAAAGACTCCTTTTCCCAGCACTTTTGAATCTGTGGGTCAGACAGGTTTAATGGTCATTCTGCGGTACAGGACAGATATAGTCAATGTCCAGTGAAACTAAAATGGTGGTTGAAAGACTCCTTTTTCCGGCACTTTTTAATCTGCGGTCATGCGGGTTTGGGGCTCATGCTGTGGCCCAGGACAGGTATAGTCAATGTCCAGTGAAACTAAAATGGTGGCTGAAAGACTCCTTTTCCCGGCACTTTTGAATCTGTGGGTCAGACAGTTTAATGGTCATTCTGTGGTACAGGCCAGATATAGTCAATGTCCTGTGAAACGAAAATGGTGGTTCAATGACTCCTTTTTCCGGCACTTTTTAATCTGGGGTCATGCAGGTTTGGGGCTAATGCTGTGGCCCAGGACAGGTATAGTCAATGTCCAGTGAAACTAAACTGGTGGTTGAAAGACTCCTTTTTCCGGCACTTTTGAATCTGGGGTCAGACAGGTTTAATGTTCACTCTGCGGTACAGGACAGATATAGTCAATGTCCAGTGAAACTAAAATGGTGGTTGAAAGACTCCTTTTTCCGGCACTTTTGAATCTGGGGGTCATGCAGGTTTGGGGCTCATGCTGTGGCCCAGGACATGTATAGTCAATGTCCAGTTCAACTAAAATGGTGGTTCAAATCATACTGCCTTCTGGCACTTTTTAATTTGTGGGTGATGCAGGTTTAAGGGTCATGCTGTGGTACAAGACAGGGATAGTGAATGGTCTGTGACTTTTTTTCTGTGGCTTTTATAACCTAAGTGTGTTGCCTAAGATGTAGCACGTATCCATTTGACTGTTGTGGATGTTAATTCCAGCTTCTCCAGCCCTGTTTGGGTGTAAGAATGAAGGTGTTGTTGCTCTCCCATAGACTTTAATGGTCATCGCTCATAATCGACTGCTCACTATCGACTATCTGGTCGATGATGGTCGACTATCGACCATCGCCCGATGTCGATGGCCAACGCAATCGCTCAACACTAAACATTAGTTGCCCAGCAATTTCTAAGTGTTCAGCCATTGAGCTGTGAACAAGCCCCTAAGAATTAGAGTGATTTTTGAGGGAGTAATGTCACATTTATTGTATGTTTTTTTCTGTAAATTGTTAGTGTAGGGACTCACAAGACATGAGGAGCCGTGAAGAGGCTTGTGAGCTTGTGTATTTGCGCCCCATTACCAACTAATACCTCATATTTCACATTTTTCCAGTATGTCATTTTTTTATCTGCCCAACAGTGCTGGGGAGCAAAGTGTGCCTTTGTTTTGTGTTGGACACTTAGAAATTGCTGGGCAGCCCACCTGGTCTAATAGTATGGTGTCACTAATAGGTTGTAAGCCACACGTATCTATATTTATGGCACCCTTCTGTATCATATGCAATTGTAGTACCAGAAACCATCCCCCTCATGCACTGAGGTTGTGTGAGTGGTTGTTTTATTGGTAATTTTGCATCTGTTCAACCTCCCCACGCATTATACTGCAGCTTTTCTGCATGCTGGTGTGAACAGGTGTTAAGTTGGTGTGCAGTTTTTCTTCTTGCTCAAGCAATTAGCTGCACCTGTGATTTTTTTCCCTGTTATCATAAAGGGCAGAGTTACTAGATTCTAGGTCCAGTTTAGTTCAGCCATTGAGCTGTGAACAAGCCCCTAAGAATTGGAGTGTTTTTTGGGGCTCTACATGTATCAGCGTCTAACAGAACAGGTTCTGTCATAATCTGTGGAATCATCTGATGATGGTGTAAAAGGAGTGCACTCTTTAATACAATAGTGGGATCTTGGCCCTCTGCTCAGTTCTTTCTAGCTGGCGCCGACATTATCCTGTCAGGCTGTGTTTCCATTATTTGGTCAGTTTTGCCCCTGTAACTGCCCAGATAAGTGAAATGTGAAGCCTGTGGCCTATAAGAGACTAAGTATCGGTTTGTAGCTTCTATTTTTAACCCTCTGTATCCGTTTTTGTAATAAAGTAGTCCATCTTTTTTCATCATTGCTGGACTGCATCCATTTATTTTGCTACGTGTATATGAGACTAGGCTAATATTGAGGATATTACTAGCCTATCACGGGTGTCTTGATGCCTTGAGTTCACTGCAACACCTACATTAGGCACTGATGTCCTCAATGCGCACCTGGTGTCTCATGAGCTTCAGACCTAAAATAATGTGTAGCCTAGGAGAACTAATGGTCCTGCAGGGAGACTGGTACTGTTTGTTCCACTATAGTTTTCAACTGTATCTGTATCTTGAGGATTCAAATACATTTAAAAATGGTGCTCTCTGTGGTGACTAGGCAAAAATTGAGGGTATGTGTCCTGGTTTCTTGATGCTACTTGATCCCATTTAAGAATATAGTTCTACCACAAATCCTTGCTCAGACCACTAATGGAATACTGTTTACAGTTTTGGGCACCACTGCACATGAAAGACATTGCTAATTTTTCTGGGTATTGTACTCCACTCATTCCTTTTATTATTACAAAGTTTGGGTTATTTGCTATAAGGAAAAGTTGTGTTTGAGGTGATCTAAAAAATATGTATAAGTATCAACAGTCATTAAAGAGATTTTTTTCATGATTTATTTATACCCAGGACATGATACGGAAAAAAATCTAGAGGAAAAAAGATTTCTACATGAACATAGAGGGGATTTTTTTACTGTAAAATCATAGAGACCGTGGAACTCTATGCCAATTGAACTTGTCATAGTGAATGCTCTAAATGAGTTAAAAAGGGTTTGATGCATTTCTAGAGTGCAATAATATAACAAGTTATGGTGACTAGGATTCTGGAGAAGGGGCGTTGATCCAGGAATTTATTGCCAGATTGGAGTCGGGAAGAATGAGAATTATTGTTTTTTACCTCATGTTTTTTTTTGCCTTCCTCTGGATCAACACTATAAGCCTATATTCACACGGCTTAATTGCGGGACGTATTTCGCCCCGCAATTACGACATTTGTACGGGGGCAAGGCGGGAGCGGGGGGGCCCGCAATCCGCCGGCCCCATAGACATGCATTATTCTCGCCGTGTAGACGCTGTGAATAATGGACATGTCACTTCTCTCCCCGCTCGCCGTACTGTGCGAGCAGGGAGAGGAGACGTAATCCATAGTTCTCTATGAGAACTGTGGATTACCGTAATGACTGGGACGTATTGCACCCCCGAAATTCGCAAGTCGGCGCAAATTACGGACTAAAATTTCGTCCCAGAATAAGCCGTGTAAACATCCCTAACACCTTAGGCTAAAAACTGGTGACTCTGTCTTTTTCAGCCTTAAAAAAATATGAAACCATGAGTTTTAAAATGGTTTTTAGTATTATTACTGCCTATTTATTTTTCTTTTTGGGAGGGAAAATACTACATATGGGGATCTTTCTTAGGTGGAATTTTTGCTATTTTTCTATTTCACTATACTTGTTTGCCCCAAGGGTTGTCATAAAAAACCCCAAAAGATTTAAAAAAACGGTTCTTAGTCTTTCTAAAAACTAAAAAAGCATTTGTTTTGAAAAAAAATTTTGTCCTAACATTGCATTAATAAAAAATGACTTAGCATACTATAGCAATTGCTATTCTCATTTCTTTACAAGATATGTGTTCTAATGCAGTCTGCTGATAAGCGTATTCTAGAATTATTATGTCTAACATTTGGCCAAAATTAATCTAAAGTTTAACTAAAACTTTAGGCAAGAGAAATTTTGACATAAGGTTATTACACAAGGTCAATCTGCGAACCTCATGAAATATTAGAAAGCAGCAGTTAAATAAAAGTATGATACTATCTTTTATAACAAAATGTACAGACACATAATGAAAACATAAAGCAACATTGTGAATAGTTCTTGGGAGTTTGAAGCTTGATATATGAAAGTCAGACTGGTAAAAATATTGGCCTTTTAAAGCGTATTAAAAATTTGATGATTTGACTTTTAAATGGGTTTTCTACTTTTTAAAAAATAGATCTAAAAGAAGGAGGATTAGATGTGCTCAGAATGTGGAATGTATTGCTAATGGAATTCTGTCACTATAACAGATCATTTTAGTAAAGGCAATCTGAAAAATCCCCTTTTCCGAGGGTGAGGAAGGTGCACTTACACCTACTGAAATTCCTTTAAAGCATTTCTACCAGTCAGGAACTTGATTCATAATAAGGTTAAAACATATATCCATCAAGTTCAAACTATTTTCCCATAGTATTGATCCAAAGGATGGAAAAATCAACCAATTGACTAATTTTATGACAAAAAAAAAACCTTCTTGACTAAAAAATTGTTGTGGGATTGCGTCAACTTCGTCATGGATCGTAGTCAATATTTGGGAATTATCATCAGATATCCGATGCCGATAATAGATTATCGCCCATGACCCTTAAAATCTTTGGGGGGAGGAAAACATTCATTCTTAACCCAAAAAAGGGGGGAGAAACTGGGATTAACATCCAAAAAAGTAAAATGGATACGTGCTACATTTAGGAACACAAATTTGGGTTTTAAAAGTCCAGAAAAAAAATCACAGACCGTTCACTATCTTGTCTTGTACCACAGCTGACCTTAAACCTGCTGAACCCCCAAATTAAAAAAAGGCCAGAAGGCAGTTGATTTAACCTAATTTTTTTTGAATGGACTTGACTTCCCCGTCCTGGAAAGCAGCATGACCCTTTAAAACCCGTCTGCCCACAGATTAAAAAGTGCCGGGAGAAAGGAGTCTTTCAACCCCTATTTTTAGGTGGAAAACCACACGTCTTTTTTTTCTTTTTTTTTTAAATTTTAGTAAAAGGGTTGTCTCCTACAGGGTTGGTGTTGTTAAAAATCTTGCAAAAAAAAGTCATTTTGAATATGTGTCCTTAACAGTGTCCTACCTATTTTCCCGTTTTTGACAGGAACATCACTCTTGAGCCATCTTGACAATTGTGAAAAACAAAAGTTGTTAGAAACCCCCAATTTTTTTGAATAGGACCTGTAGTATAGCTGATTTCCCAGCACCATGCCCCCAAAAATTTAAAAATGATCCCTTGGCCCCTCTTAAAATTGTGAAAGAACAAATGTCTGTTTGAAACCATTTTTTATAATTGGCTGAGTATAGCTGCTTTTCACAGCAAATGCCCCCAAAAATTCAAAACCTGACCCTTGAGCCACTTTGCAACTGTGAAGAACAAATGTTGTTGAAAAACCCCTTTTACAGAACAGGACCCGTATATTTCTGCATTTCACAGCAGCATGACTCAAAAAATTATTGGGGGGGAGAAATGCCACTTAGAAACCAATTTTGTTCCCAAAAAACCTATTATAGCTGTAACTCACGCACCCTGACACCAAAGCTAGACAATGTGAAAAAAAGGAATACATTTTTTTATGAAAACCCTTGGGGTCTTTTACAGTCTCCCTCACCGAAAAACAGCAAAATAACTTTGGGATTGAGAATAAAAAATTGCGTAAAAAAATGTCATTTTAAAAAAAGTTTTCAAGAGGACAATTTTTTTTGGAAGAGGTGGTTTAAGTGACGGAACTAATCGGTTTGAGAAATTTGGGAAACCCCAAAAACATCTCGAGACCCTTTTGGCTGATTCACTTAAGAAAGAAAAACGATCCATTATCTTGGAAAGAGGGATGCGTTTGTCTGAAATGACTCCTCAGTGTGCTGAAGGTCCGCTTAGATATGAGCTGGCTCGGGGCAGGACAACCCCTCTATGGCTGGCGAGCGAGTTGGGCTTCATTCTTTTTGGATGCCGAAGCGATTGGGCCCGGGGAACACCAAAAAAACATCGGTTTTTGGGAGACGCGATGTGTGCACCATGATTTTAAGTCGGTTTGTGTTGGTTGTATGTGTGCCCTGCATTCATGCTTTTGGTGATTTGGTAAAAAAACATTGCCAGAGGGTCACCCATTGGGCTTCGCCCCCAATCCCTGTGCTGTGCTTTTGGACTCTCGCTGTCCGTTGTTGGGTTGTTCCACCGTGTATTTGGAAAACTAAAGTAGACGCAACAGATGTCTCCTGTTGATCAATCAGCACGGTCCCCATTTCCTGCTTTTTATTCTTTTGGGTGGGGGGAAGGAAATTGCTGGTTTTTTTTTGTCCCGGGGATGAGGGGGGGGGGCCCAACCAGTAATGTTGTTATTTTGAGGGCCCTTAATGTGGGATCTTTGGGGGAAAAAATTGGAGCACCCAAGACTCATGTGAGGATGGGCCTTGATTTCCCCAAGGGCCTTGGGTCGAGGGCACTGCAAATGATCTTCCTCTTTTCCCCCCTCCCCTCAAATTGTGCCAACCTTTTCCAAGGCGGGACGTGGTAACGTCGGTGCCCAGGGAATCCCTCCTCTTCTGCTTCTCCGGCACAGTTTCAACCGCCTATTTACCTGATGTGCCCCTGGAGCTAGGTGCCGCCTTCCCTACCCCGGGGACCCGAACCATGCTAAGAAAACCGATAAATTGTGAACTGTCGGGCCTTCTGGACCCGGGGGGGGAGAAAGCCGTGTCCGCTTGTGTCCGTTCCTCCTCCGTCGTGGCGGGACTGATGTTTCAGGTGTCCAACTATCGTTTCCCGAACTAAGATCCCCCAATGCCTGCGCAAAGGCATTGCCGCAATGACCATTTTGGTGGCTTCTTTTAATGGGAAAAGGGTGGGGGAAACTCTTTACCTGCCTCCACTTCGGTGGTAAAACCCCGAGGTTGGGACCCCTGTTTGTCAGGCCTGTGTCACTTTACTGGTAATGGATTGCGCTGCTGCCACAATGTGGAGATGTGGAGGGTGGAATTCCAGCGTGTTGCACGTCAATTGAGACCGTTGATGGGGGGGCCGAGTGACCGCAACGAAACCAGGCGGGACGAAGAGGGTGCGAATGGCGGAAAATGTGGCTCAGACCCCGGCCTTTTCCCCGCAGGCAGTCCGACCGGGTAGGCTTTAGAAGTTTCTGGACCACAAAGGGTTTATGAAATGTGCCAGCAGGGATGTGCTCCAGCTACGATTTAATTGCGGCCGCAGTTTCGACCCTTTTTTCGACACCCCGTGCCTGGCAAAGGTTCTTTTCATGGTCCGTAGGAAAAGCCCCCACAGCTCCCGCCCGTGTGTTGATGGTCCCCCCAAACCCCCCGATTAATTTCAACATGGCTGGTTTCTCTGGGATGTGATGCCCCCGAGGACTTGGGGGGAAAAAACCCTGCACCATCCCTTTCGGTTTTGGAAAAGCATGCGCCGAGCCTGAAAAAGCCACCGCACCCCGAGACATCCCCCCTCCCAAGTAAGCTGTCAAGAGAGATAGCGACCCTTTGGGGTGTTTCTAGTCCATGTGTCAGTGGTCAGATGGAATTTTTCGGACACAGATGCAGACAATGGGATGAAATTTTAGATGACATGTGGTGGCCAAAGGGAGGGAGTCTTTTTGGAAAAGAAATGCCTGCTCGGCATCTGGGTTTTGGGGGAGGAAGGGCCATGAGTGGGGGGAACCATCTGTGTCCTTTTTTTTGCTTGGTTTGGGGTGGTTTGGGTTAAAAATGTTTCTTTTGCTCCCAAAAAAGGCGAAGAAAGGTGGCGCTAGACTGGCCCCGGTACGGCGTGCAGGTCTCAAAATGGTTGAAGGGAAGGGGGTAGGATGGGTCTTGGTGGTGCTGGTGGTACTCAGGGGAGGTGGAGGCTGAAGCGGAGGCTGATCCCTTTATCAGACTTGGAGACATGGGCAGTTAGGAAAGTTGGTGGTGGCGGAGGAGGAGGAGGCGGAGACAAAAGGGGTTTGGGAAGGGGTGGATGTTGGGATCGGGGGTGGCCTTTTTTCGCCAAAGTTCCCCGCATTTCAATATGATTTGCTGCATGTGACTTTTGACTGTTGGTGGTGGGTTGAAACACCTAAGATTCTTCCCTCTACTGATGATTTACGGAAAGGCGGCATAGACATCGTGGGTGAATCAGAGGCTTGCTCAAAAAAGGGCCCCAGGTTGGGAGGCCTGGCCTTTTTCAACGGCAAAAAAAGGGGGAGCGTTTTTTCCGCTGTCGGGGGCGGGCAAAAAAATTTCAGCAGACTTGTGCGACCACCCTCCCCCTTTTTTGAGGCGGGACCGTACTGACCTACCCATCGTCTTTCCCCCCTCATCCAGGTTTAAAGCGCTTGTAGCAAATTTGTTGAAAAGCCCACGTTGGATCCGCAATGTGTCATCCTCACATCAACACAGGTGATTCCCTCGCCCTGACTTCTGCACCCAGGAGCTGGGGCTAAATCAACGGGCATCGGGGCGTTTACCGCCCCCGGGATTTTTCCCGATTGACCGGCTTCCTTTCCCCTCTGAGGCATCACATTGGGCGTAAGAGCAGACAAAAATCATCCTTTTGGCTTTTTTGATCTTTTAAATGCCTTCTCCCCCCAAAAACGAATTTTGTCATCAAAGGGTTTAAGAAAATGGATTTCCCGGGGTGGGTACAGAGTTGACTTTGGGGTCCCTTTTGCTTTATGTTGGATGGATGCTGACGATGATGTGCGACTTAGTGGCCGTACGGGAGGACGGGGGGTAAGACTCCGGAGCAGGTTGTTAACCACTGAAGAAACGATTTTGGGGACGTGGTCGTTTCTGAGATTTACAGGGCCCCGACCCGCGATGATAGGCCCGACGGTCCGCAAACCCAAGTCCGCTGGCTTGCTGTACTGAAAGGGCACTAAAAGGAGACCTTCTCTGTACCCTACCTCCTGTCCTACACCCTTTTGCTGCTTACCACCGCATTTCGCTCTGTTTAGAAAGAAAAAATTTTGAAGGTTAGTAAAAAAGTTTTACGTCTCTTTTTGAAGAGGCAAATCAAGTTGTCTTAAATCCTTAATTCCTACAGTAAATGGGGTTAGAAACTTGAAATGCGGTTGGTGTAAGAACCATAAACAAAAATCTACAGGTTTTTTCCTTTCCTTTATAGGGATTTACAAATGCCCAGTAGAACTAGGGATTTGATAGTTTTTAAAAAAAAAATATCAAAAAGTGCGCTATTCCGCCAAAATGAGATTCCCCCGAGCGAAAAAAATATTAGAAATTCACGATGAGAAATTTCGTTTTTTGCAGAAGCAGAAAAGAAAAGTTGCTAGAAAAATTTTCTATCAGAATGTCTTACAAGTGGTATTTTTAAAAAAACTAGGGCCCCCAACGTGCAATCGCTATTTCCAAAATTATCGGGTAAAAAAAGGTGAGTTTTGCACCAAAAGAAATACAAAAAGCAGTTACACAAAATTTTTTTATTCAAAAATTTAAAGTAAAGGTGGCTCTTTGAAAAAAACTGGGCCGCACCAAAATGAAAAAAACACCTAATTAAAAGTATGGTAATAAAGGGGTTTTTACAAAATATGAAAAAATACCGCAATTACTAGCAAAATTTTTGCATCCTTTTATAAGTTCAAAATGGGTCTTTTTAACAAAAAAAGTGCTGCGCCAAAATGAAAAACATCTAATTAAATGTATCGGATAATAAAAGGTGGGTTTTGCCCCATGAAATCACCTGCAAAAAAATTACTAGCAATTTTCTGTTCTAATATAAGTACAAGATGGGTTTTGAACAAAAAGGGGTGCGCCAAAGTGAAAAAAACCTATTTAAAAAGTATTGGATAATAAAAGGTTTGGGGTTTTTACCTATGAAAACACCTGCAATTTGCAAATTTCTGTAACCTAATATAAGTACAAGATGGGTCTTTAAACAAAAATCGGCTGCGCCACAGTGGAAAACACCTAATTAAAATTGAGGCGGATAATAATAGGTGGGTTTTGCACCAATGAAATACAACAGCAGTTACTAGAAAATTTCTGTATCCTAATGTAAGTACAAGGTGGGTCTTTGAACAAAACTGGACTGCACAAAATAAAAGGTACTATTTCACCTCAGGTGCGAGGTGTGCTGGCCAAGAACTGGTAAACAAAAGCCATTTCAATGCAGGTTCAAAGCAGAGTCTAGGCTGCACAATATACACTCTACTTTCAAAAGCCTGCCTGCCTGTCTGTCTGTGTTCGGCCATCTGTCTGTGTCCCCTTATTCTGAAGAGCATTTAATGAAATGATACAACCCCTTTAACTTAATAATGACTGCAGAGCACCTATGTAGGAAACAGTTTTAACCACTATGTGGTCACTGCATGTTAATATCATGTAATCACTGGAATTAACTGTTTAGTAACAACTTATATGCTCTGCGGAGTATCCTGTAGAAATTACATTTATCGTTGTTTGGGAGTATCATGCAATCATAGCAATTAAAGGGGTTTTGCCATGATCTAATCAAAAATGGGAATTTAATCACTTTTCTAAACATATGTGATTATAAAAATTGTAGCCTGTGAGAGCTACAGCCTGACTAAGATGCCCTTAATTTCCTGACTGTTTACATTAGCTACAACCAGGAGCTGACAGGAGCTGACCTGGCTGTGCTTGCATTGTTTGCACTTCTTATCTGATGTCAGGACACATGAACGAGCTTTGAAGGGAGTGGGAGAAAAGAGCCTGTGTCTTTTGTATAGAGAATCCACTTGTTGTAATGTAATTATCTGAGTAAACATGCAGACGCTCCCTGGCTCCCTGCGCAAGCCTTCCCTCTTCCCCCCGCATCAGTCCGTGAACGAACAAAAGAACGCTGCCTGCTTGGAACTTAGCTTCTCTCCTGAGCAGATAAGAGGGAGAAACAAAACCCGTAGAGCTTTTGCACAATACAGTTATCCTCTGTGGATTAGCCAAACAATGTTTACTCAACTACAGAGACTGAGTATCAGCCTCGAGAGCGTGAATGGGAGGTGGAGCGATGACATCAAAGAGGAGGTACTTGTTTTTTTAAACACAAAAACACAACGCCTCTTTTCTCAAGACTTTAGATCAGGGTATCAGCCTGTAAAGTGAGGAAATCACTTCTTGGCAAAATCCCTTTAACTGTACTGTAACAATGGATCTGGTCTGCAGAATATCTGTCGAAATCAGATGTATCACTGTATGGTCACTGTATGGTAGTATAATGCATTATACAGCCTTTATTTTGATAAGCACACTCCCCGATATGAGCCCAACTGGCTAGCTCTACATTGACTGCTTGCTCTTCCTCTACTGATGGCAGTGCGTTTGCTTCCTAAGAACTAGGAGACTTGTACTTTCTCTTTTGGTCTACACCTCTGGATGTCAGTAAAACAAACATGAGATTTTTGTTTATAATGCTACTGCATAAATCTATAAAAAGCCCAGCTGGAATTCTAGTGTTGTGATCTGTAGAAACATTAAAAAGCAAAAAAGAACATGGAATGCTACCTAAAATCAAATAATCATGCTTGAGATTTGACTGGCATTTCTCTTACAAAGACTGGGTTTCAGTCTAACCAATTAAAATTCAGTGTTTTCAAAATCAAAGTAAAGTCTTTTCGACCTTCTGCTAAAATGCATTCAAGGCTATAAGAGTTCTCTTTGGGCTCAGGCTGGGCGCTTTTGTTAAGAAAGCTTAGAAACCATAAGACTGGAGTGTATGCAGTGAATTAGTAGTAGAATTATTCATTAGATTAGAACTGCAATTTAAAAGAAAACTTTTCAAAAGGCACATTAAGTTTGCATTTATTTTACTTTTTCACTTTGTCACTATTTTACTTTTATTAATTTGCATTTTAAATTTTTGTTTTGAGTGTTGAAGAAATGATATAGTTAACTGAACACAATAGTCACATAAATAACAAACAAAGAAGCTGATGGAAATAATGAAAAATGCTTACCAACAGGGGTTAAATGAGACAGCCGTTTTTTATATTCAGAAAGGGAAAAAGAAAATTTTTTATTTAGAAGCTTAAAGAAATCAAATGATTAAGGTAGAGGAATGTATTACTCTATGAAATGAATTTAATTAAAAATAATGAGTAAAATCACTGCATTTCTTACTAATGGTTTTAGAGAGAGTATAAAAATACAGTTTTTATTTTATGTTTTTTTAAAAGATGGTGATGGTACAAGACTTCTAATCTATGGAATATAAATATATTTTTATTTATAGCTATAATGTGATCACAATAAAGAAAAATAATGATTGTAACCATTACAATATAAGAGATTAACTATTTTTGCACACTTTTAAACTTTCGTTTGTCTTTAGTTGTAAAATGAAAGAACTTTGAAACATCTACTACTGTATCTAGATACTGATGTTAAATAGGATAGGTGTATCATAGAAATATTAAAGAGTCCAGACTGTCAAGTTTTATTTTTTTCTACGAGGAAAGACATTGGGCGACATATATGAATCTCGCCACGTCGGAGCCCACTTTTTCGCCAGTTTTCTGGCGAGATTTGCGCCTCATGTATGTCGGCGCCGAGGTGCGCTCATACAATGTAGTCAATGGAGAGATCGGGACAATGAAATCTCGGCTCTCAGCTCCGTGCAGCATGGAGTATGATTAAAAAAAATCATTTTTATTAGGTGTAAAATATTATCTGAAAAAGAGCTAAAACCTTCTATAAACATAAAACAATCAATCCCTAACAACGG